>PKQL01000327.1:0-30931 GCA_002916455.1 Penicillium sp. CF05
TGCTGGGAGGCTCAACTGAAGGTGAGAAAGGTAAACCAGACACCGTGTCGCGGGCTAGGACGGTCAAAGCTGTCCTAGACTTCGCTGAGGCGTCACAACGATTCAAAAGCCGCGCGCCATGAGGGCAGCCTAACAACATGAACGGCAAACAGGCCACGAGAGGCCTTGACGAGGCTCCAAGTTCGTTTTCAGGAAATGGGACATCATACATGTACATACACAGATATATATAGTTGTGGTAGCCTGCATATCGCTTTGCGAGGGGTCGGGGTAAATGAATTCATCCATCCATCCATCCAGCTGAATGGAGCATTGTGGAGTGCAAGACGGACCTTATTGGCAGAAAACACAAATTCTACCTATACTGTCTCACGGCGTGTCAACACCAGCTCGTGTAGCTCTTTGATCGATAAACATTATCAACGACTCTGGAATCAAGATATTGATACTGGAAACGTTAAAGCAATTTTAGAAGCTTTTTATTCCCTGGGAACTACTCTTTAGCTCCTGGGGCCATTTCCCGTTCCTCTGAAGCCTACCCTTGCTTCACTATTCGATCCTGACTGATTATGAACTGGCTTTGGGAACACATTGGCTAGATCTGGGAGCTGTTGCGCTTCTGGGACTATACTCCTGGATTCTGGAGTCGATATTCTGCCCTCTGAGGTCGCGGAAAGCCCTCACAAGACACCTTCACCAGACCTGCGCACGAATCTGCGTCATTCAATCACTCCCGGAAAGGCAAGCCATAGCCTCAGGAACCGCATTTGAGGTTCCAGGAGGTGATAAGTCTGACAACAGGAATATGACGTTGATTTCCAGAGGTACAGGGATAAGGTCCCAGAAGCTACGTCGGGCTTCCCCGGGCCTACGTGGCTCCCAGAAGCCGCTTGTATGCTCCCAGAAATCGCACTAAAGTATCCGGGAGCAAGATAACTCCTAGGGCTATGATGTGAGTTCCTATCACTGATAGTGCTGTTAATAGGAACGTGACTAAATTCCTAAAAGTAAAGATGGATAGTTCTATAAGTTACGTACGATTTCCTCTGGCTATGTGATTCCTGGACTACTGACATGTCCCAGGGTCAGATTAGCCACTCAGAACACTGCTCCAATATCGGTCAATATCGACCGGCTAGTCCGATCAAGCGATGGACATGCTTTGATCTCAATCAGGAAATTCAATATCTAAATCGTCTCCGTAACTTTGCAGTAAAGTCCATTCCTTTGCATGACCCTATCCGTTGCACCTCTTTAATGTTTATAGACTCTCACCTTCCTCATTCTTCGGAAATCATCATAAAATTCTGCGATTGTTCTTCGTAATACCTACTAACTCGTTCTTCACAGCCCAAGTCTAGTAGGCAGTTAGAACCCCCACTTCATATGTGTTATAGGCTCGGTGCACGTACTCTTCTAGTGTCCGTATAAGGCACATACGACAAAAACACACGAAAGACGCGATGACCACTAAAGATCCGAAAGAGGCAAGGCCAACGGCTCTATAATACATAATATTGTAATATGGAATGTGACCTCTGTCAAAAAACTCGAAGGATATCTGAAAGCCGTGGACGCGGCTGGCAATCCAACCCCCTAAGGAGAGCACGATCAAGCTCACGACAATTTAAATGCACCCGTAGTAAAACCGAGCGGCGCAATTCTCTTATGGCCATTTTAGGTAGACCACGAGAATCAATCCGAAGGTGGAAAATAGGGCTGAAACTAGGGCCACAATCACTATACCGTCGACGACGTTGTCTATAAGGTTTTAGAATATGATATCTAAAATAGAGTCGCTCGAGGTGACAAGATCGGATTTTGCACGGTCTCGTAGGACGATTACAAAGTGTATAGTGGCCGAACTAAGGCTGGTAATAGCTAGCCAGATGATGGTAAGAGAAAAATGATAAGACGTATCCGAATCATGGCGGCGGCGGTGTTTAGAGGCATCTTATGTCCGCAAGAACAGTTTTATCGAATGTAGAAAGGTGAGGCGGGTGTCATTTAAGAGAATAAAGAGCAAGTAAAGAGTGGGAGGTAGAAATATGAAGTTAGTCAATATTTCCGGGTACTATAAGCTTATATATGCTAGGTGATCTTCACGCAAATGCTACCTCTATAAAGGATGACCCACCTGATACTAAGCGGCGCCGTATACCATTCAATTAGGTGTCTTACTAGCATTCCACGGAGTCTTTTACTATATAAGTATGTTTTAAATTGAAGTACTATTCCTATTCTTAAGGCCGATAGCCTCTAAAAAAGTGTCTGATCACTTAGTACGGATCCCCGGGAATCACCCGTTTGTTCCTAGGATTTACTTTCCTACTACTATCATACTATCCTCCTCCTTAATATGTGTTATTATTCCGCGTAACACTTCTCAATATTGGACGAACACCGACCGCAGATCTGATGCTGACGTAGTTTGCCTTAGTCTGTTTGCGATACCTCACTCCGCTGTAATCGAGAAAACTACGGTTTGCTGTTGATTAGAAATCTACCTAACAGTCCCTAGAAATATGTAGTCACCTCTTTTCTATCTCTTTTATTAACCTTGTGTTTAACAGCTAGAGTAGGATGCGTCTCTAAGCTATGGCAAAACCGTCACTATTAGGTGAACCAACGCGGCCGATTAGGAAACGATTTTCTAGTGGGGGAACACAATCAAGAACCACTATTGGCAAAGAAACGATATGGCTTAGATGAATATCTTCTATAGGCGAAAAACTCACATGCTGCTGGTGTTCAACGGTGTTTCATATATTCAACTTTGTGAACGTTGATTCAACTGACTAACATGATTCACCACCCGTATATCGCTAAAGGTGCTAGAATAAGAACACTCAAAAAATAATATTATAACGGCATAGTACTAGCAAACTATATCCAAATAATCTAAAGTCTCCAGAGCTCCTAGAAGCACAAAACAAACCTTCGGCAAGTCGGATCTTTATCGTATCAGCGCGGCGCGTCTGAATCATCGCTCTCTAACAACTCCTAAGGCGTGAGAAATGCAACTCCCTTCCACACGTTCCTATTGATGAGCAACAATGATTTGGTAGCCATATTGCTCCTAGGAATATACTTCAAATCAATTGGTGACTCGAGCACCATGTGGATACGGCAACCGGATTAAAACATCCTTGATTCGATCGTTAGTGTACTTACCACTACTGTGGCTATATATTATCATCCATAGTCCTCCTAGGAGCCGGCGCTGGTAATGGTAACCCGCAAAATCTTGACTGTGGATATAGTGAGAATGACCACTTCAGCCCTAAACATTTAAATGGTAATAGTTGTCCCACGGTCGATGCCTCTTGTCCTTTTGCTCTAATAACTTGCCAGTACAACACCATCACCAGCGAAGCCAAACAATCATGGACCACAGCCTATCACAGGTCTTAAAGAAATCCAATACCCCAGACACAGAAGGCCATAATGGACGTATATGCCAGGCTGGTTTTAGTATTTTAGATCCCCTTCTCGAGGAATTCATCGGCTAACAGACCTAGTTTATGGAGGCAATGGATCGGCTGAAAACTTCCGTCATGTCGTTGATCTATTCGTCCACGGGAATCGCGGCCACACAAGATAGGTTTCACAAACCCCTGTTGGCCAGTCCACCGGTTCTGTAGCTACAGAGGCAGTTACTTCTGTTGGTACCTCTCTTGCTAGCTTAGGGGCCTCCACGTTGCCTCTAAGCGCTAGGAAGGCTGAACGCCAAGACCTGCCCCCTCTGAACGCGAAAAAGAGAGCAGCCGAATCCTTAACCCTCCCACGAAAGCGGCGCCGACATTCATACTCCACCTCTCGAATACCAGGCCACTCACAACCGGTGTATCGAAAGAGACCCCTAAGCCTTATAAGAATTAGTAGGGATATGGTTAACGATATAATTCAATACCTACAAACGCTATCCGACCGTATCTTGATCTACGACACCATTTTCCCTAGGGAGTGGGCCACTATGCATCTCGCCACCCAATTGCTATAGAGCAGATACGAAGAGATCATCATAAGGAAAGAGATGGAAATAGACTCTATATCCGACTTTAAGTCCCTACTAACACACCTAGAAGAGAGTTGCTAGAAGTGTGCTATAGTAGACGAGGAGCGGCTGTATAACTGAGACGCACCTTGTTCTTATTACCTTACCGGCTATATTTTGATAACGTAACTGGTCATTTGAAATTGAGGAGCAAATATAGTGTTATATAACCGTTAATCGATATTTGAGAACCTGTTGAGCTTCAAATCTATTAGTATATGACTAAGGGACTTTCAGGTCCGAAGGATTTGAAGGAATTCCTGTGCGATGTTAGTACGCTCAGTAAGTAGAAAGAAATATGTAAAACCAGCTGCACCTTGATCTATAATCAATATAATATATTAGAGAAATTAGACAGCGTGTGCGAGACCAATCGGGGGTAGTAATAAAAAATAGCAATTTCGCAAGTCGAATTGCCTCGAATATTAAAGCCAGCCACTCTTTATATTGTTCAACCCGCTTCCCTCGTAATGTTGCAATAGCTCTATGCTCTATAAGTATTGTGCTATTCCGCTAATTAGCTTATGGCTGCTGGTCCTGATAACTCGGCAGTTTGGCAGTCATTTTGAGTCTAGATGTTAGCATATTAATCTAAGTGACTCATTATGGCATCACTTGTAGACTATATTAAACTGTAGTATTGGTAAGACAGGTAATGCTAGAACGCCTAGGCCTAAATCAGCTGTGCTAGTATTCGTACGAGAATTGTGAGAGAGCGACTCGCCCTGCTGAAAAGCGAGCTTCTAAGCCAAAGGCATACCTAACCAAATCTACCGGATTCTCTCTCTTTATCTGGCTAGCATGGTCGTTGTAGCGTTAACTAGGTGATGGTTGTATAGAAGTTGCGAGTGATCATTATATGGTAATGTAAGTGGAACTCCCTTTGTGCAACGCAATAATTACTAGCAAGTTTGCCACTTTATGAGCCTACCAACTATTGTAGTAACCATACCATTTCTGATCCGGTGCGCTAGTTGACTCATGACCGAAACATGAGGCCGCCATTATAAAGGAGCTGCCGCAGACTCTGGCTCGTTTGATAGCTCCCGTCTCTTTATTTTTGGCGCGCGTTCTCGGTTATAGGAAACCTAGAATTTGTCCGTGGATAGTATTCCCTAGCGCTGCTAAGGGTAACAAGATCCTGAGGAAGTTGAGTTATGCTGAGTAGTGCGGTCATGTGTCGATTCGTACGGAATTCTTAATTAGCTCGAGATTCACGTTCATGATGGCTGGGCAGCTTATTGTTAGTTGGAAAAGAATACACGTGCCGTTAATAGTTTGTATATAAGCGCTGTGGCTTATCGGCCTTATCTTACGATAGTTAGTCGAAGCTGCCATCTCCTATCATTGCCGAGGGTCTAATCCTTAATATCGCGCGTATAAAATAAATGGAATTCCACTTTCTCTCTTGATTCTTACACGTATTGAACCTAAGAAAACACACTTCTCTTATCATGTCGACTAACCTATTTAAAGATAACATGATATGTGACCTTAGCACTATTAAAGCTCAATCTTAGCTCCCTATTTCAATGTCGGCCCCTACCACCCGCGAGAGTCATACGGCGGCCACCACGAATTTAATAGGAACTTACCGCCGCGGTATATTAAAGGTTGTTACGGGGCCTCCTAAAAGCCTTTGCCTACCCCACTTGTGTGGTCTGGAAAATATTGCATCCGTCCTGATTGTAAGATAGGAGTCACTGTGGGAAACCTATTGGAAAGTCATTACGTATGAGAATGCTGGTAAAGTTACAATTACCATACGCCGCACGCGCCCGTCTCGTATGGTAGCCATCCGGATATACGGGAAAGAGAATGCTCGAAGATTGATATACAGATTCGGACGTCTAGAAAATAGGAATGTTCTCTCCTTATATGAATGCTATATGCACGAAGATCTCGCGTTCTTCTTAGTTGATGACTTGCCGCTGACGCTGGCGTATGTTGTCGCTTTTCCGTCTGTCTATCCTAGCGAGACAGAATTGGGATCCATTATATGCTAGGTTTGTCCCTCATGCCCTTCGATGAGCTGTTCTGACATTTTAGATCCTGGATGGTGCCTGCTACTTATCTTCATTAGCCTTGCACACTAATCACTGGCCTGTGGTGACATATTATTTGGCATTGACGGGATTATCAAGATAGGTTTGTTGACGGCCGTATCCTTGTATTATCTGACTAACATTTCGTAGTAAGCTTGGACCTTTATATAGATTGCACGCTAAAGCAATCTGAAATCGCATATATTGTGCCTCTTCTGTTAATCATGATGCGGCTTATGTAGAAATATGACAAATATCAAGGCGTTATTGGCCTGAATGATCTGGAGCGATGGCTAATAGATTCTGCCGCTGTGGAGTTTTTGTCCGCTACCGAGACGGTAGAATTAATCAGGTCGCTGATAAATGTGAGTCCTACTAGTAAGGTATCGTGTTTCGCTAATGTCTAGTAGCAACCCCTGCTGGCGGGGAAGCACCGCCTAAGCGATGATTTGGTGGTCCTCGTAAGAGTAGCTCTGCTCCCCACTAGCTTGAATTGTATTTACGACCCCGGCTCTAAAAAGGGCTAAGGGACAAGATCTGGTACGTAGCTTAGATATTCGCGAATCCTTGTTATGGTCGTAGGCTTTATTAGTAAGTAATATTCCACGCGTCTCCTATAGTTATCTTGCGACTTCTTAGGGTACTTTGTTTCTTCCACGATATAAACCATTGTTTTTGCATAAATCCTTCTTATGTTGCGTTCTAGTGAACTTAATGCTACATCATTAACGTTACATTGCTGGTGAAATATCAAGGATAACATTGAATACCGTAGGGACTTCTGGTGATATGCACAACCTTTGAAGAGTCGAGTGTAAAGAATTTCATGCGGGCAATCTCTATTCGATAATGAAGCCTTATGCATTCTTTTGGAGGAGTTCACAATTTTCCTACTAAAAATAAACTTAGCTCTTTAAAGCCTAATTCTTGAGATCGTAACGGTACTGAATTGCTAGACGTCTATGATAGATGAATTTTAAGCAGCCAGAACGTAAGAAGTAGGGCGGGGAAACAGCTAAACTAATGTGAAGGTTTCAGAAGTACGTATGTATGTCGCTTGCAGACTTCAACCAATGGTGAATACTGGGAAGCTGAAACAACTGGTGAGCAACGGCATTTAGGGGCTATGTCTCTAGCTTTTATTACCCCTAGCGGCCGGTTAGTGATCGCCTTTAACACTCTAAAGTTGAGTTGGAAAGAGCCAGCACTAGTTGGTTCATTTCACCGCTAGTAAACTAAAAGGGTTGGTTGGCGTACGAGCTATCCACGCCAACCCTATTGTTTCTCGCCTCCTTTTAAATTTCCCTCGGGACCGCAACTTTATTTCTACAAACCTTTCCCTCAGCTTCTATTGGTCTTTAGATTCGTATAGAACACATCACTTTGAAGTTTTTATTTGCAAGATCCACCATAAACGGCATGCATCACAATACTGGTCTTTCCTTGACAGCCTCCCTCCTGGGGATCGTAGCTGGCACTGCGAACCCAGTCCATCGATATGTGCAACTCCGTGATCGGGATTAGCCCGGCTGTCGTACTAGTAATCTTGGCGAGTAAGGTATCTAAGGCGATTACTGTACATTGGTTCATGTAAACCATTGGACAACTACGATATGGCCCGCTCCGTGAGCGCTGAGTCTGTTGAATCAGGATGCACTCGTGCGTTCTGGAAATTTCTAGACTGTGTGTTACCACAGACAAACCTCTAGTGTACATTTACCGGAATCTGTAGTGTCGTTTTGAAAGAATTGAGATTCCTCTTAACAAAGTCGTTAGTGGTGAACACAAGTATAAAATGTATAAACTGTTGTGCGATGTCTGATATGCACCTTTTGGGAAACGGTAGCAAATCGAATACATAACTGGGTGATGTGGAAGACTGCATTGAAATGTATGGCGCTTGATTGCTCTGTCCCATATGCACCTCAATATTATGCAAGGAGTAATATTTGTCCCGAGAAAAGCCAACCTTGCATATCACGGGAGCTATCTGAAATTGATGCTGCAACGTCTTAGAGATCACCATTCCTTCCTCTCGGCGATGGCGCCAAAGATGGTTGATGATAGTTGTGGTGTTCCATCATGCTCTCAATGGCCCTCCGAATGCAGTGATTCCGTACGGAATATAACGGTCTCTTCAGATTGCCAACATCCCGTCTGCCATACACTACGAACCCGTTAGCGACGGGCAAATGTCCACCCTTAACTACCAACATCAAAATATCCTCGAGCCACCGGTTTTTGAGATTGACACCAATATGATTATGGCGAAGCAGAAACTGAATCATCTCAAAACCAGTATCATGTATGACGGTGTATAGCACCATGTCGTGAGTTGCGATGATATTTTCTTTGATTTCCAGGTGTTCTGCTTGCTGCACTGAGAGTCTGAAGTGCTTGGAGGACGAACTGGCGACGGGTGCGGCGATGAC
Organism: Penicillium sp. CF05; assembly: GCA_002916455.1. Classification (NCBI taxonomy): domain Eukaryota; kingdom Fungi; phylum Ascomycota; class Eurotiomycetes; order Eurotiales; family Aspergillaceae; genus Penicillium; species Penicillium sp. CF05. The sequence continues at coordinate 8,535 of PKQL01000327.1, forward strand.
AGAGGCAGCCAGCATGAAAATGAATGCGAGGAACTTCATTTTCGGGGTTAGAAGGTGTGTAATGTGCATGAAATTTTGTGAATGAAATGGAGAATCGAGCGGAAGTGGAGAGGTCCCTGAATTTAAAGTTTCAGGGACTGGCCAAAAGCACGAAGGAACATTTAAGTGCACAGGTTGAATGGGCGCTGGAGATTAATAAATTGACCCTGTAAACCTTAAAAGCATGTGTAGAAGCTGTACAGGATATCTCGTGGAAACTGAAATTTATCCTTGGAATATTCAGACCACTTTCCTGAGTAACCTAAGTTAGGGTTTAGGGATATATGGAATGGATTGGAATCTGTTGCGCTCCTGGGATGCTACTTCCGAGACCTACAGTCAAGCTCTTCTAAGAGTTGAGGAGAGTCCTCACACGACACCTTCACCGGAGCTGCGCACAAATCTGAGACGTTCGATCGCTCTCAGAAGGCAAAGTTATAGACCTAGGGACCTCAACTAACGCTCCAGGAGCTGATTAAACTAACCACAGAAACGTAACTGTGGTTACCCGTTGTAAAAGAACACAATTTTAGAAGCTACGTCGGTTCTCTGGGGGACTGGTGAACTGACTGTTGGGCTTCTAGAAGCTACTTCTATGCTCCCAGGGACACCTCCAAGACCTCTAGGAACAAGAGAGCTCGCAGTGTCAAGATGTGCGTTCCCGAGATTGACAGAGCCGTCCACACCCCGGGGTGGAGACAGTCAAGCTTAACCAGATATACGCGGTGCTTCGTACAACACCTTTTTAAAGATGTTTTTATCTCTAGCGTCCTAGCGTTTGACTAAAATATGATAATTCGCATAGCATAGAAGCAATCCCTGGCCTTGTTCAAGTTTGTGTAATCACTTTCATATTGATTTTCGCTCGAACTCGCCACGGACTAGTATAAAATAAGTCATTAGGCAATGGATAGCGCTATACAAAGCGGTAGCAGCTAATGCTACCAAAGCTAATTGATGTACTCGGCCTTCGGTTGGATCTTGCTGCAACTCGAGGGGATAGTGGCGTCGTAGTAGCGGTTCAAATAGAACAGCTGGGGCGCATTGTGGTACCAGTGGCAGACTAGGAAATGTCAGGACGAGATCGCTTTTTGGAGAAGAGCAACGATGACGGGGTCTTACCGAGCCATCCACCGAAGCCGCTGGCTTCCGACCACATGAAGCTGTTGCCTTTGACTGAAAATCCATTGCTTCCTTGGCCTGCGTTTATCAAGATCGGTTCCCAGGCTGTGAAAATTTTGTTAGTCCGTATTCAAATTAATACACGACTTTTCAGGGGCGGGTACTCACCGGTAAATTTGTTGTCACCGGTGGCTACGACTCCCCAAAGCAGTTTAGTGTTGAAGTCGAAGAAGGCATTTGTGCCATTCAAGTAAATGGAGCTGGCAGTATTCACATCCTTGGTCAGGACGGCATCATTGAGGCCTGTACCCGTGTGGTATGCGTAAACATAGAGGTTGTTATGCTCTTGGTTAGTGGCGCCGATGGACTTGAGGTGGAAGTGCTCGGAGGAAGAAGTGCTGGCGACAGGTGTGACGATAGCAGAGGCAGCCAGCATTAAAAGGGATGTGAGGGTCTTCATTCTGGTGGTTGGTGTAGGACGTGGATTCCAAATGGGAGTATGAGAATGAAGTAGGGAATTGAGTTGTGAATCGGGAATTTCCACCATTTACTGTACTTAAATTGAAAGGCCGGTCAATGGCGGGGAGCAAGCAATATTAATGTGCACGTATTGATTTAGGTGATTTTCTTTAGTGCACGTGCAGTGAACACAGAGCACATCAACATACAGGATTTCCAGATGAACATTTCGGTACTTTTTACTCCCCACTAAGTGAAACTGAGTGGGAGCGTAGCCACATTTCGTATACATTCCCCCAGACGCCAAACGAAATTTCAACTTTGGCTTACCACGAAGACCACCTGGGAAATCGAGTCCACAAGAACAAGAACTGCGATTGATGAAGTGATGGAGCTGCACAAAATGGTTCTATACATATACTAAACATTGCAACTCTCTTACTAACACAGAAAACTTTCAATATACTTTTTGGAAAAGTTCAAGATTAATCCAAGTGATTTAAAATTGCATTTTCATCACCAGCGTTTGTTCACCATGTGCACCTGATTTAGTGCAGTCCTTCAACAATACTTCTCGGTGCAAGTTGATGGTCCCGGAATGGCTGGCCCTCAGGATGAAAGGATGACCAGTTCAACTCAATTTCTGTCGACCCTTTTGTCCCATCCAAAGTCTTTTAAGAGTGTCAGGGAGATACATAAATCAAAGCTATGATATAAGGGGAGATATGATATATGCCGGACCTACATGGTGCATGTTCATATTTGACGCTGGAGATGTCATTGGGCCAGAGTTCAAGATGAATAGGAGCTGCTAATTGTTATATGTTCTGAGAGCTATTCACCGGGACAGAGCAAGGATCGGTTCAAGCCCTTCATGAGAAACAACAGAAGCTTAATCCGTAAGAGCCAGGCCGATAGACTCGTTTCCGGCGCGTGAGGCTTTGCGAATGTTTATTTCAATACAAACCCTAGTTTTCCACACATTCCTCTTAGTATACAACTATTGGATTCTTCAGAAGAGAAGCATTTCGATATCCTCTCGCATTTTCACGGTAAAACATGAAAAACACGGACAGTGGTAGGTTCTGCAACTATTAGAAACTTCCTTTTTTAGTTCGAAATGTGAAAACTTACCAGCAGGGTTCAACTTGTATGCTTCTTCGAATGACTTAACATGCATCATCTCCATAGCGACGACTCTGTCCGCTTTTGATAGCTGAATCTCGCGGGTATTTCGGAAAGCAGCGTCCAAGCGCTCTGGCGCCTGTGACATGAATATGTTGGCGAGACGCAAGGCCAATTTGGCTATACTCTTGTCAAATACCATATCAGCCTAAAGATCGATCCACTTACTTCTGTCCAAGTTCCTCTCCATATTGGTAAGCTGATAGTGCCATAGTAGGGTAGTAAGATCATTAGCTTCTTTCAAAGAGGCTAGAATCTTTGGCAATAGCATTGGGTTGAACGCTAGAAATGCTCGTCGGTAATATCCCAGCACTTCCAATTTGCTTTCGATTCTCAGGGTCCGGAACTCCATCCCGGAAACACGGATTTCTTCGCACTGAAGAGCCTTCTGGAGACCTAGTATCATAGACTGTAAATGGTTCACTGAAACTTCGGCGCCAAACAGTGGCGATTCTTTGAGCCGGAAAGCCATGGTTGACAGAAAGTTTTGATCGCGGGTCCAAATTTCCTTTGCTTCATATCCTTCAAGCTCATCGGCCCGAATTCCACCAAAGGCATGACAAATCAAAGCAATACTTGCCCTCACCCCAAACGGCCGGTATGGAGGTTTCTCGCTTCGAAAAGTTTCAGATATAAAGCTTGAGTGAGGGGGTGTATTCTCCCCAAGAATGAACAGAATATATCTTGTTTGGTGCTCTATGTCTTCCAATGTTACTGTGTGAAGCCCATCAGAATTGGTCAAGACATTGCGGACACTGATGAGCCACTGTTGAAGCTGCTCGTGTTGCAAGACAAAGCTCTCTTCCCAGTCACGGTGGCGGCGACATATGACTTTCCACAGAGCTCCTATGTCTGCAGGAAGCATCGAAGAGATAAAAAGGTAACTTAATACCAACAAGAGTTGGTGAGTCGTATGGGGGCCGCAAATATGTCTCCCAGATATGGTCAGATCAAAATTCGGGCGAGGAGGCAAAGAAGCCTTGTTGAAAGTTAGCGTCGTAGTCTAGATTTCCTCGTGGTTGGAATTGGTTACCGGAGGAATCGTTTGCGCATAACACGGTGTTGGTTGAGATAATAATATGCTCTGTGGCCCTTCGAGAGTATCTTCAACAGCTGCCACACCATATTCTGGCTGATATATCGGATTTCTCTCCGCAGTTGTAGCCGCAATACTCTTTGGTGACATCTCGTGTGGTACCATATCGGCCCTTCCAGAATGCCTTTGATGCAAGTGATTGGTATCTGCTTCCTTTGTAGGCTGAATGACGTGTTGCATCTCTTCATTTGTACTCATTTCGTACCGCAAAATCTGTTCGGATTGTGGCTCGAAATCTCTCCATCGAAATTGGTACTCGCCAGATGCTTGTTCCTGCTTTTGCTTTTGCCGCTTTGACTGAGGTTTTGGAAGAGCAGGTTTCTGGTCGGACACTTCTGTTTCATAGACACACAACGAGCACCTACCACGCTTTATGCAAGATTGACAGTGAGGAAATTCACGGGTGCATCGAATTTTCGAACTGCGGCATGGCTGACAGGGGCGAAGAGACATATTGGAGGAATTGGAGTACAGGCTGAAGAAGTCACACTGTTGATGTAGGCCCCTTATACAAAATGTGTAGTCACTATTCAAAAGTCCGGGTACAACACAGATGACAGATGATCCGCGGTGCTGTGAGCGGTGCGATAGGGGTACTGTGACGCAGAAAGTTGGCCGTACGTTCGAAATAACGGACAGCAATGCGTGTACTAGTGGATATTTGAATGGAGGAGGAACACTACTTATAATGTCTGCTGGCCTCATAAACCATTGCACATTAAATATGCCGTCAGATTCGTTAATGACTACAGTCGGATTGTGGATCCAGGACAAGCTCCCAGGAAATGTTCCTCTAGTTCTAGGAGCAATCGAATGTTCTCCACAGTACCGACCGTGTATTCTAAGAGGCTCATGGTGAAATCCTGAGAATGCCGCGTAGAGCTGTGACGGATCGCTGGTGCTTAGGCTGTACCATACGCCAGCTGGCCGAATAGGCACAATGTGTGCTCGCTGACGAAATACCGGAACTGCCAATATGCTCAAGCCCTAACAGAGGGATTTCTCGATATGTAGGAAACAAGAAGAGTATTCTGGGTGTTGCATTGTTCATCCCGGGAGCTGCCTCAGCTGCTGTTAAGGATATACGTGAAGCATACGGGCTAAATGGAGATATGATCTGCGGGACCCACATGGTGCATATGGGTTCACCTGAACGCGAGGAAGCCTGTCTCTTTTGCTTTCTCGCGCTACGTCTTGTATCTAGAGTCGACTGTAGCATTTCTTAATATTCACTATTCATCTGGAAAATGATGTCCTCATCTACGTATATTTGATATATTTGAGAACTCCACAGCTGCCCTGGGGTCTGCTTGCTGCTGGAGACTAAAGTAAGAGATTCCAAGGGGTTTTAGTAGGAAGATTGAAAACAATTGAATAACTCAACGTCAATCCTTTTTGATTCTATAACATCTGCTATTTCCTCATTGTTCCTTCTTTCAATTTGCCACTTTGTATTTGGCCCAATTCTCACAAAGAAAAAAAAAAAAAAAAAAACCTTGTGCTGAATAAAAGATATTCCCTTCCACCGCCATTGGAATGATAATCACAAGAAACTCATACATGCTCCGACAGGGCCGTTTTCATGGATTCAGCTTCCACTTTGCTAAAGTCATATGCGAAATCGTAAAAATAGACCGCTCCTCTGTTTCTGAAGTACCCACCAGAGTGTCTCCAGTTTAACGAGACAGACCGAAGTAAACCTTTTACTGCCGCTATTTTTCTGGCTAGAGACAATTATGGCTTCGTACGCATAGATGCTTCTTCCCAAAGATGTCAGAGACGCTTATCAACAGAGAGAACTGACCCGATGGCACCACAGTGGGTAAGTCCATCTTTACTACAATTATAGTGGCTTGATAGGATAGCCGCACAACTGGTCTTTGGATTATCTATTTCGAACAATGCGACATCAATGATCATCTCGCATGATACTCACTGCCAAGGCTCTCTAGTGCTATATCAAGACGCAATCCAGATTCTTCGCGATTCCCATTTTCGTCTCCTAGTCTGCCGCCAATAGAAAGTATTGAAGGCATCTTCCATCCTTTCCCGTGATGGTTGCACAGTGGAAGGCTCGCCCATGTTCTCTAAATAGCTTCAAAAGCTCAGCCGTATGATACCCGCTTGTAAATCATCCATAAAATAGAATAATCTCGAAAGCGCAAAGGGATATATTTTTCTTCTCTATCTCTCTTCCTTTTTGCTACTGGAGTTTTCAGCAGCGGGGACGCGATGGCAACGTCAAGTTTCTCTATTGATCTTGTGTGGTCATTGACTGACCTACCGAGGAGGTGTTAGGTCATTGAAGTTACCCTGAGCCTACCCCGAGCCTACCCTGAGCTTACCCTGAGCCTACCCTGAGCCTACCCTGAGCTTACCCTGAGCCGCTGGGCTTATGTAATCGTATGTGAGGGGAAAAATACCGTGTGTTCTCCGCATTGTATTGTCGTACATTATCATCAGCACCATCCCAACGCCGACGTGTTATGTATGGTAAATCGAACATACCGGAAGAACTGTGGCGTAACGCTCAATACGCATCCCGGCGTTTCATGTCATTAATGCCCCATTCTCCATATTGGCTAGTCCGGGCATCCAGCGTCGGGATACCCTCTTCTAGTTCGAGCTAATAGGCGCGTCGAGATTTTATTTTCAAACTGAGAACCTGTGTGCCTCCGTACTAAAACTCGGATTTGACCAACGCTGCTGCGGTTGTACCACACCAACAGGAAGTGAATACTGGATTCAATATCTTACAAAATCTCAAAATAAATATTGTGATGCCCGATCAAATTCCAGACAAATTCCAGACAAATTCCAGACCACCGCTCCCACAATACCACCTCCTGTGCGTAGCGGCGACGGATCATTTCAGCATGTCTTCGACTATGCATTTATGCAATTGATCGTCCCCACACATAATGTTCTAGATAATCTAGACGATTCTATCGGTAATGTCTCATGTTAATCATATCAAGCAATAAGAACAATGGGGGAAGATGGCCGTCTTTTTTTCAAAGTTGTGCTGTAGTACACTTGGATTGACCCCTCGCTCCTCCCAGGAAATTCTCGTGAAAATTGCTTGACCACCTCTGACCAAGCGAGGTTTTGCTCGTCCCTTAACTTCCTTAGAAGATGATCTTCCTCCGCAGACCACTTTAATCCCTTTCTTGAAGAAGCGTGCTGCGCATCAGACGCGTCATTGTTCAAGCTCGTATGAACACGGTTGTCGCTTCTGTCATCGCATTGGATTGAGGGAGAAGCAACAGCAGAAGCACAATGAGTTAACGCACCCTCAAAAAGCCAGGACAGGAATTGTAGTCGGTCTTCGACTGAAAGGGCCGAGAATTGGGCACGGACTGTAGTGAAAGAAGTGCTCTGACGACCCGAACTTTTCTTGGCCCGAGTAGAGCAAATCCTTGTATCCCCTTTTCCCGTACCCGAACCCTTCTTTATTTTTGTGGGCCGGCGGTCACTGTCCACCATCCCCTTTGAATTCCGTCGGCGATGGAGAGAGGAGACCTTGTTCTGAGAGCGAATGGATTCCGCGGGGCATTCTTCCGGGTGCGTTGCGATGCTGGAGATACCCATAGTTGTTTGAGCCTGTTCGGCAACCGGAGATTCATGGTCATCAAGGATTGCAGGATCGACGTTTTCAAAATTTAGAAGCTCTCCATTCTGAGTAGGGATTCCAAGATCAACACTTTGAGGATGCTGACGGGCAAAATCGACAGGATCCGAGTCATCCAATCCCAATTCCAGGAATTCACGCTCTCTTTCCCAATAGATATCATCGGCAAAACTTGGAGAAGCGACATCATCGGCACCATCTATGTTTTGTGGTTGCAAGATGTTCTCGAAGTTGAAGGGCTCCTGATCACTAACAGCGGAAAGTGTTTGGCCCAAGCCCTCCGATCCCCTTCGAGTAGTTTGAACCTCCGAATTCTGCCCATCTAAGCAGACTTCCGTCGGCGGGCGGGCAGGAAGGGGGTGTCGCTCAGGTTTGTGGCAAAGAATATTTTGCTTTTTCGGGCCATGATCGCTAGAATTGGAACTTGGCGGGGTGGCAGTGATCGAGACCGGACTTGGGTAGCGGCAAGACCCGGCGTGATCGCGCAATGGCCGAGCTTTGTCTTGGGAAGGATTCCATGGACGAAACAATTCCAGGCGAAAATTGGTGCTCGACATGTTGTGAAAAGGCAGATAGCCAGAAGAATCCTGTGGGTGTACTTCGAACCTGTAAGAACGGGGCACTCAGAAATGGGGGTATAGGATACAGAGCAGGGGCAAGGGGGAAGGGAGAGTGGGAAGGATTGATGGGTCTCTGTCTACATGAGCCRTGCAAAGAGGATTGTCATCTCTTTTATAGATGAGGATTGCCAGTGAAGCGGCGCAGAGAATTCCYTCTATGTCATTCARTCCGAAGCGTTTCATCCAAGGCGCGGAGCCACACCGGCTGCTCAACAGGGACCGAAGGCCGTCGGCAAAAGCTTCCGCACACCTCGGTGGYGCCCCAACGTAACCTAGTTCCACAGTGGTCGTCAGCCCAGTTTCCAGTTGCCCATCTATGCGCGTGGTCAGGGGCCGTCTGCAGAATAGACCATCGGCGGCCTCGGTGACGCAGTACTTGGCGTTGATTCAGATCAGGCAAGAATGCGGCAATTTCGCTATTGGTCCGTACAATGGCATAGCCATCCAAATTTTCGTCGATTGGATAACGGCGGGGGTAACAGCGGCCAAGTGAAACGGACTATGACGACAGTCTTACCCCGAGGCACCCTCGAACGAGCGGACCAGGCTGCACTCTCACCATTAGGGGCTGGACAATGCAACCTCGCGCGGACTGTGGCAAATCAGACCGCGCATGCCGAGGGTTTCCGAGACACTGTTCTTTGGCCGCGCAAGGAACACCAGGGAAATGTGCGAGGCGCTCGGCGAGAAAGGCTTGCAACAGGAGGACAAGTCGAGATCATCGTAGTATAACCAGCAGCTGGCGCGGAAGCTAGCATCATATTGCACGGCATTTTTGTGAGTTTCATAATCTCGATGCATCAACTCGCAAGAGATCGGCCCGCGTTGCAGGCAACGCTGGCCAGAACGGGCTCAACGGTGGATCGAACGGCATCTCCGGTGGAAATGAAAGGCGTGGTACATCAGGTGGCAAGCCAGTGCGGATAAGTTGGTGGGGGCTGAGAGAAAGGGGTCAGACAGGAGAAAGAAGGGAAAGTGCGTCGACAAAGCTGCGAAGAGGACGAGCGGTGTTTTATAGATGGAGGGCAGGCGTTGGGCGCGATAAAAGCGGCCAGAGGGGCACTAACCCCAAACGGGTAGAGTATGGGGACGCTAATCCGTAAAGGGAAAATAAATGGCGGAGATGGGTAGGCGGTCGAGGGCGGCAGGACGGCGGTGCAATGGGAGCCGTTTCTGGCCCCCCGCTCACCGTGTCAAACAATACTACTAATCCTTAGTGATAAAGTAGCCACTTATAGCCATAAATGCTTAAGAAAACGGGGAGGTCTAGCAATCAAGTGCAATTGAAAGCTTTATATTATTAGGAAGCCTTCGGAGGATATCCTACTATCTCTACTAAATAGAGCTTTATAGCCGACGGCGTATAGTCTTCGCGGAGGGAATATCTGGCATTAATAGAGCGGACTAGGCTAGTTAAATTAGGCTATAGAACTCTAGATGTTTAATAAGCCGAAATAGAAGATGGCTAAGAGTAAGGAAAGTAAGAAGCTTTTATTCCTAAGCCTCTTAGGTAAAATTCGTCTTATTCGCTATRATTAAACCCTAAATAAGAGTYAGATAGAATCAAATATAGGAGATAATCACTTACCTTTRATTGTATAAACTTTGTTAGGCTAGATTTCTATACACTATTATTCGAAGACCTTAGAYAGCTAGCACTTTTRATATRCCTTAGYATTATAGAGGTTCTATACCGAGCTGTTCCCCCTACCTTTAAAGAATAAGGATGCTTAAGAATCTGACCGTAGCGTTTATATATAACTTTTAGTGCACTATTAGAGGTATTAGCTACTTGATAAAATTGCTTCTAGGTGTCTAAGAGATAGCTTAAGTCCTATCGTATCTTRCTTRACTTCCTATAGCCAGTCTCGAGCCACTAATTCACCCACTCGGTATACATCTCTATATTATAGAGAGTAAAGGGTTTCTTCCGACTAGGACTAACAAGGGTAAGAGAGGGAGGTATCGTAGGAGGAGGAGGAGGTCGAAGAAATTCAGTATTAAAGGAATCGAATAGCTGCTAGCTGCAAGAGGGATCAGGTGTAAATAACTACGCGTTCTTAGGAGTAAGGTAAGTAATATTATTAATATCACTATCATAGATAGATAAAGAGAAAACCTTAGAGTTCTGACTCTAAGATATAGCTATAAGGCATATAGAAGGTAAGGGGAAAGTGAGGACTAAGTGAGTGATACATACTTGAAATCTTTAGGACGCTAGTCGTCTGTAGACCTACTAAACAATAATTAATTAAGGAATTGATATATCATAAGCTAAGCCCTACTAAGCCCGATTAATACTATATGATTAGTTAATACTTGCTTTTTTAGAGGGTTAAGCCTATAAAGCCTATAAAAGCCCACAGAAAACCCGTAAGAGCCTATAAAAGCCTATAAGAGCCTATAAGAGCCTACAAAAGCCCGCGAAGGCCCACGAAAAGCCTATAGAAAGCCTACCTACGGAAAGCCCGGAAGAGTAACCGTAGTATACCTTAAACCATTTAACACGTATTACACTCTATCTTCTAATAGGCGTTAAAAAGATGATACTATAGCTAAATAAACTGATTTTCTAACAGCCGTTAGAAAATACTTATACCGTAGCTCCTAGTTCCTAACACCCTTTTCTAACGGCCGTTAGAAAAGCTATTACTATAGTAAAATACCTCTAATTTAGACAACCGTTAGAATACTAGTGCCGTAGCTTTAACAACTCGTTAAACGTATATCGGAAATTAAAGTTATAAAGATATCAATTTTCTTAAGTTTATCGATAAAGAGAGAGAGAGATATATATACACCACTTCGTATTAAATATATATTTCTGCAACTACCACCTTAAATGTTCTACTAATAGCGCCACCCTATGATCATTTTACTCTTATATCCTATAATTAACCTATTACTATATCTATTATATTAGAATACGAGTTAGTTTCTCTAAATTTCAGGGTATTAATAGGTTGAATATTAAAGAACTTATAGTAGTGACTAGAACAGGTGTAAATAACAGTATTTTATTTAGATGAATCAGCAGGTTTATGACTGCCAAGACCTAGATTTTATGAAAAGTTGGGCTTTCGTGGGCCCCYATTGGGGGCCCACAGTGGGCTGTGGGTTGGGCTCAACCCTCTGGGCCCGAGCCCAAAGCCCATGCGGGTTAGGCCGTGGGCCCGGACCCCGGGCCCAAACGTGGGCTTTGGCGCAGTCTACGGGAGAGCGGGTTCTTTATCTGATTCCGGATCATATAGATCCTAGACGTCGAACTGCTCCGTAATAGTTTTAATCATCGAGAGCCATAGCTCCTAGTTCGATGAGTCCTTTAAGGTGACGCGAGAGGACGAATTCGCGGAGAGAGTGTAATCCGACATCGTGACAGTTCAATTGACATTCGCAAATGGATTTCCGATATTGTTGTTGATGCTTCTCAGGGGTTATCTCGATTCAGGGGTTGTTATCTCCGTGCAGCCAATAGCTTAATATATGAGATTTAACAAAAGAATGGAAATGAGATCAAAATTGAAGCGATTCCGGGCTCATAACTGACGGAAATCTAGGTGTATGGCGAGCGTACTAGTAAATTCACGATGGTAAAATTCTCTAACTAACTAAAAACAATAATGGTCCGTATTTGACAATGTGGTCGGACACACAATTAGTAAGCAATTTGCATAGTCTAAAGTCACATGATTCAATGGTATTGGACTCGGTAATCCATGTAATCGGTCTGTTTTCTGACATAAAATTCTCTAACTAACTAAAATCAACAATGTCGGTTTTGTCAATCTGTCCGGACATAATTAATAAGCAAAGTGCATAGTAAAAAGGTCACATGTTTACACGGTAAAAAGACAGTATCATCCGGTTTCTTGACAGTTAGTTAAAGAATTTTACCATCGTGAATTTTRCCAGTACGCTCGCTATACACCTAGATTTCTGTCAAATGTCAACGCGTGCTTGAGCTTAAGGAAGCTGGCTGGGTCGATATGATTCCCAAGGAAGTACCGATTCCACCCCACAGGGCCTGCCCATCTTAGTTTGAATCCCTGTCCCAGCGCCCGATCGAGCTTCCCATAACCATGCCGCGTCTCACCGTCTCACCGCAAGATAATTGGTGCTTCGAGGCTCGTGAAAAGCGAACTAATGCAGTGCTATCACATCTTATGAATAAATTCTGGACACGTGTTGTTTCTGCTGGCACCCAGGTGCTCTAAAAGACCTGGATTCCGTTCTTGAGAGGCCATACGTATCTTAAGTTGCGCCTCCAACCCTCATTTCTCTCGATTAGATACCCTGGTGTGCGGCTTTCCGTGCCCCAGGTTCTGTGCTCCCGATTCAACCACAGTATACCTTCATCAATACTGGTAGGATGTCAGTCTTAGAGGTGATCGGCGGTGTCTCCGCGATAATTTCCATCCTCGATTCCTCGATCAAGATCTACGACAGCGCTCGGAATGACATCAAATTATCAACAACATTCGAAGTTATTCGACGGCGGCTCCCAGTCCTCCTTCATACTTTGGAGACGTTCAAAGACCATCTCAATTTGAGAAAAGACGCAATGCCTAATGATGTCTGCGAGGCTTTAGAGAAGACCCTTGATGCTTGTGATGCAAAAGCTTCCAACTTGAGAGGCATCTTTGAAAAAATTATACCTGGCGAAAGCGATGGATGGGAGAAACGATACTTGAAGGTCCTACGCAGGCTTGGCAAAGGAAACAAGGTGGAAGAGCTCATGAGATCAATTACCGAAGACGTCCAACTCATTGTCAACCATAATGCGGTGCAATCTGCGAATTCGCAGCAAAACATTGAACTTGATAATATTATCAAAGAGATGAGCTCAGTCGATTCTTCGGCGCCCGACGAAGAGAACTCGGGCATGACTTTCATGAACAGCGGAGGAGCGCAACACAACTACGTGCACAGGGGCCACGGGGCCTATCACGTGAACAGTGGTAGTGGGTCAGTCTATGTTGCTGAGCGTCAAAGTTTCGGTAAGGATTAGCAAGATCGCTTTTTCGATATTGGCATAACAGAGGGATTTTCTTTTCCTCCTTTTGTTCAGCGCAGACGGCCGGGTATATGATCAGTGATACATGTCATATTGCCCAAGCCAATATACTGCCTGCTATTATCGAAATGCTTGAGTCGTATACTTTTCGTGTCGGTGAACAAAGCGCTAAAGCATGTGGTATATCCCAACGGACCTTCTTTCATTGCTAGTTCCTATCCCCAATAGCTGAGCTATTTGTGCCTATGAGATGTCTCGAATCCTCTTTCTTTGGCATAAGACGTACATCCAGGAACCTCAACTAACGGTTATTAGTAGTTGTGAAGCCGGAGGAAGACTTGTTAGTAGATGCTAAAGATGATGAGAATCTGCTAGCGCAGCTTTCAAGTTATGACCATGAGATAGTCCATCGAAGGCTTTCTCGCAAGCGACTTACGGGTACCACGCAGTGGTTCAAGGATCATCCACAGTTCAAAGCATGGTTCATTGAGAAGAGTTTCTCCTGTTTGTGGTGCTCTGGAAAAAGTAAGTCTCCTTAATAGATATTGGGTTTAATGCTAACCAGCAATCCATTTTGTAAGTTGGTTCAGGTAAAACGATGATTGCGTCGGTCACCCTCTGCTCTGCTCTCCCTGACCCAACGACCTAATAATCAAAGCAGAACAGCTGTTGTGGATGCTGTGAAATCGCTTAAGCACCCGGTCCCCATTGTTTTTTTCTACTGTCAGAGCGAGGAGCGTCACCAATCTCAAGGATTGTACATTCTTGCCAGTTTCATCAAGCAGCTTTTCGGATTTCTCCGTCCGGAAAATATAGTGAGGGACGTGAGGAAATTCTTTGGACACAACCGGACAGAGCCTGACTTTGATGACCTGAAAGATATTTTTATTCGCCTATTCTATTGCATACCAAATGTTCTTTTTGTTCTTGACGGACTTGACGTTCTGGAGAAGCAGCAGGTCAAAAACCTGTTGGAGGTCTTCCGGTCGATATTCTGCGGTCCGAAATCATGCCATGGATCACAGATCCTATTGGTAAGCAGAGAACAAATTCCGGGTTACATCGACATAGCTACGTCCATGCCAGGAATTCGTCAGATTTCAATACATTCGAATATTCTGCCTGACATCGACGTTTACATCAAAACGGGCATTGTCGAAAAATCGAAGGACAGGAAGCTTACGGACGATCCCGTACTACTGCGAGAGATACGGCGCATCCTTTTGGAAAAATCATCAGGAATGTATGTCACCAACCTTTAATGCTTTAACGTCTTCTTTGCCTTTTCACACTAACCTGCGAAGGTTTCTATGGGTGTATTTTCAGCTAGAGATTCTCTGGGCTACATGTTTCACCGACACAGAAATCAAATCCGCCTTAAAGGAACTACCAAAAGACTTGGAAGAGATCTACCATTGCTGCGTGAAAAGAATAAACTTCCAGGACAGGCGCACACTGAAAGTGCTCAAATGGATCAGCTTTGCAGCCAGGCCACTTCACATTGAGGAATTGAGGGAAGCTATTGCCTTTGACCTGCAAGACACAACGTGGGATGCTGAAAGAAAACCGCAGAAAACTTTTGTCATTGGCTGCTGTGCAAATCTTGTCATTATCGATCCCATTGACAATTGTGTCCGCTTTGCACATTTCTCTGTTAAACAGTACCTTGACAAGGGCGAAAACAGACCTATTCCAGGTTATCCTGGAAACAAAGTTCAGGGTGAACTGGAATGTGGAGAATTTTGCGTCGCTTATCTTTCCTTTTCGAACTTCGGTCTTCTACAGGGCAAACGATCCAATGAAATGGCGACGTCAAAAGCACCACCCGCGTTCTGGGTTCGCAATCGGTCCCGAAAGCAAGTTTCACTACGGTTCGGAACGATACGCACAGTAAAAACTCCAGATACGACAGAATTCAAGTTCCTTCATTACGCTACTACAAACTGGGCCTTGCAGACAAGACACATAGATTCTAAGTCATCAGTTTGGGCCAAGTTCGAAAAGCTCGCAACGTGTTTCAACGAAACCTGGAATTTCCACCCTTGGAAGCCCGGTGGCTTATCCCTGGATTCTCATATACATGGGCTTTTCGGGTGGGCAGTCAAAGAAAAACACTTGCCTCTCTTGTCAATTGGACGAAAGTCAGAACAAGGCTTCGGAAAAATTTGCGATCTTCCACTGATTGATGAATACCTTCCTGCGCTTCACTTCGTAGCGAAATTTGGACACGTTAATATAGTGAGCTTTTTATTGGAAATCTGCGATATCAATCAGCAAGATGGAGACGGATACACTGCATTGCATCATGCAGCTATGAAAGGCAATATCGAAGTCGCAAAATCACTCATCAGCAAAAATGGGGTGAACGTGAATGTCGCATCAAAACTTCAGTTCACACCTCTTTCACAAGCTGCAATGAATGGGCATTATGCAGTAACGAAGCTTCTGCTCGGGAATCGAGCTGTTCTCCTAGAGTCTCAGGATTCAGAAGGCCGAACGCCTCTGTCGTGGGCTGCAGCAAAGGGGCACGAGGAAGTGGTGAAACTGCTGCTTCATAGGCGTGCCAAATTAGAGTCCAAGGATTTTGCTGGACGGACACCTCTAATATGGGCTATAGCAAATATGTGTCAGCCAGTGGCAGAGCTACTACTTAAAAAGGGTGCCGCCACAGAGTCCAAGGACAACCATGGTCAAGCACCACTATCTTGGGCTGCAAGGACTGGGAATGAGACGCTAGTGAAGATGCTACTTGACAAGGGTGCTAACCTCGAATCTAAGGATATTGAGGGCCGGACACCACTGCTATGGGCCACCGCAAATAGGGATGAGGCAATGATGAAGCTGCTGCTTGATAAAGGCTCTAATATAGAGTCTAAGGATACTAGTGACCGAACACCACTATCATGGGCTGTGGAGGATAGGAATGAAGCGCTAGTGAAGATGCTACTTGACAAGGGTGCTGACCCAGAGTCTAAAGATGGAGATGGTCAGACGCCGTTGTCGTGGGCCACGGAGAATGAACACGAGGCAGTGGTCAAGCTGCTGCTTGATAAGGGCTCTAGCATCCATTCCAAGGATAGTTATGGCCGGACACCACTATCATGGGCTGCAGAGAATGGGAATGAGACGCTAGTGAAGATGCTACTTGACAAGGGTTCTGACCCAGAGTCTAAAGATGGAGATGGTCAGACGCCGTTGTCGTGGGCCACGGAGAATGAACACGAGGCAGTGGTCAAGCTGCTGCTTGATAAGGGCTCTAGCATCCATTCCAAGGATAGTTATGGCCGGACACCACTATCACAGGCTGCGGAGAAAGGGAATGAGACGCTAGTGAAGATGCTACTTGACAAGGGTGCTGACCCAGAGTCTAAAGATGGAGATGGTCAGACGCCGTTGTCGTGGGGCACGGAGAATGAACACGAGGCAGTGGTCAAGCTGCTGCTTGATAAGGGCTCTAGCATCCATTCCAAGGATAGTTATGGCCGGACACCACTATCATGGGCTGCAGAGAATGGGAATGAGACGCTACTGAACATGATACTTGACAAGGGCCTTGGCATAGGGTCTGACAGTCATGGCCGGACACTACTATCATGGGCTGCAGAACATGGGAATCAGACTCTAGTGAAGATGCTACTTGACAAGGGTGCTGACACTGAGTCCACGGATAAGAACAGTCGAACACCACTATTTTGGGCTGCAGAGAACGGACACGAGGCGGTGGTAAAATTGCTGCTTGAAAAGGGTGCCAACGCAGAATCCAGGGATGTCTATGGTCAGACACCGCTATCATGGGCCAAAGTCAAAGATAATAACGAGGTGGAGAAGCTACTATGTAACAAGGGTGCTAAAACCAAGTCAAAGCATACCCTAAAACGTACCAATGCGAACACTCCCAGGCCGCGTGAAAGAAGCATACCGCGGTACAATCTAGATAGATAAAAGAATCGATTTTCCCTTTTTTCTATTCGAGCATATCGTGCTACCAATCTGTATCATTTGCAAGTACTGGCTGACTCCACATGATGATACGCAGCCTAGAACAGTTTATTTTGCTGTTGACCTGGATGCGTGGAGTCACAAACTTGCTCGGTTCAGTTATCTCTTTGTATATTAGGCAAGTTTAAACAAGTACCGTACATAGGCATCCGATAGCAATCAGACGAGCGACCTCCTAATGGCAAATTGAAGGAAAATCAACCCTGTAATATACTTATGTTTGGTATCCTCTCTACGTATCAATCGCGTCATTGTGACTCCACGAGCAGTCCTTTGCTTGCTATTGCTTGCTATCTTTGATCGGTCACTCTTCCCTTCTTTCTATTGCATGCATTTTGTATATTCTCTCAATTCGGTTAGTGTAGCTTCAGAGTGACGCTAGTCCTGAACTGGTAATACGCCGCTTACTAACGGAAAAAATATGCCACTCATCAGGCAAGAATTGCCTTGGCATGATCTTTGAGAGACGCTCTTTCTTGTGTATAGGGGAACGCAGAAGGAGGTAGAACATAAATATGGGTGGTGTAGCAGTCAAAGGGTCGACAGTCACGAAGTAGAACTATTCGGCGCTCTACGAGAGCATGTATGCCTTGTCCTTCACTCGATCTTGGCCGAGGGGGTCTACGGGTCGCTAGCTCGTGGACCTACATCCAGAATAAAAGAAATGCAATGTTATGATTAGGATAGCAATAATTCAACTCTGCGTATACGCTAAAACGTATTTCGTTACTATTGGCAATTATTCTATTTAATGCGCAGATAGAAGGAGATTAAAAAAAGGATCAGAAACTTCGATATTTCGTATATCCTCGCTTTACGTAAGCTAGCGACTAGTGTAAGAGATATTGTTCTTTTTAAGGGGTAGCGCGAACAATTTCCTTGAATGATTGGATTGCCCGAAGAGCAACAACCGAAACTCTCTATATAAGATGCGCTTTTCTTTCACTCCGTCTATCGATAAGCTCCTACTAAAGACGAATATTAGAGTCACCCCTAGGAGCTGATACCCTTATGAAGTTTAGTACCCTAGTCACTATAGAGTAATCTAGCTAGAGATTTTCTTTAGGACTAGGTATACCGTAGATAACGCTATATTCTAAAGAGTACCGAATCACTCTAGCAAATACCCTAAGGGTATCTCCTTCCTAAACTAAAATGATAGGACAAACTTTAAGAAATATATCGTCTTTAGGTTAAAGGGTAATAAAAATAGACTTGTTTCGCGTTGTTTCTACCTTTAGCTATAGGTTAAAGAACCCACCGAGCGGTATAGCTAACGGCTCGTGTGATCCGCTTAGTTAGAAGACTATTTCCTCTACGCTAGAGGACTATAGGTTAATAGCGCTATTCTACGCAACTTTAGGAACACTTAGTCTATCCGCTATAAGCGGCTAGCTTAGCTATAGTCTTCCTATAAGATCGCCCTTACTCTCCTCGGCCACACGCTCTTCTAGCTATTTAATATAGAAGCCATACTTTTCTTCCTAGTCCCGGACTATCTCTACTAAAGAAGCCCTAGCTTCTAATAAGTGGCTTTTATAGAAGCGGTCGAATTCCTTTATACGATATAAGAGGAATTTGTAAACACCCGCGTTCCGCATCTCGAATAGTCGTTTCTAGAAAAGACGGCACTAGCGTTGATTAGCGAGGCTAAGTCTATAACCCGCTTCCCTTATAAAGCGCTCGGTAGCGACCTTCTCGGCTATTGTGAATTTATTAAGAGGGCCTTTAGAGATTAGCAAATCCTTTAGGTTAAGAAGCTCGGCGCCTTTCTTAATGATTTCCTAATACACGGTCTCGTTAAATCGAGACTAGATACTTTTGCTTGCCGAGAATGCATTCTCCTATTTGATTAGCTAGACTATATCGGGGTATTGTAACTTAACAATATCATCTATAAAGCTTTAGATCTCTTTAACCTTCGTTGTCATATTTGCCTACTTTAACCGGTGTCCGTATCTTCTAAGTGGATCGTTAAGCTTGATATAGTTGACAAGTATGTTCTCGACGATACTATACGGCGCTTTCTCGCCTCGGTAGGTGTATATGTTAGTCGAGGACATCCTAGCCTAAGGTATACTCATCGCTACGTTCGCTTTAGTCGTCGATAGAGGTTCGGCTGATATGTCCCCTTCCCGAACTGCTACAGCGTTATCCGCCTCTTGCGCCATATCTTTGGTAGTAGCCTTATTCGATTTGGCTTTGTTTCTCTTTTTTTTCTTGCGAGACGGCATATCTAGCCCCTTATAGTCCGCTCTACTTCGTTTTTCAGGTGTTGGGAGGAACCGGTAAGAACCACGCGTTGCCTCGGGATTCGGACTAGCTCTGGGAGTAAGAAGAGGTGGTAGATAATCTTCATTTCTCTTGTCTTTACAGGTGGATCAGAGGTACGTTTATCGAACACGAATATATAACTGTATAATGGACTTAAAAACTACATAGTTCTCTCATGGTCGGAGTGGTCCATAATACCGATCGTATTAACCAGCATCTGGATCTTGAGAAGTTGGAAGGCGTGTTGGAGGCAGGGTTTGAGTCATTCTCTGATCGAGACGAAGTCCAATGTCTCCCAGGAACTAGGATCGAGCTCCTCCAGCAGATAATGGAATGGGCTATGTCGCCGTCCCAAAAAGGCATTTTCTGGTTAAATGGAATGGCTGGGATAGGAAAATCCACAATATCTCGGACTTTGGCAAGGTCGTTTAAGGACACTAACCATCTAGGTGCTGGATTTTTTTTTAAGAGGGGTGAAGGGGACCGAGGGAACGCGAAGAAGTTTTTCCCGACGTTAATAAGGCAAATAATGCTTAGGATCTCTAAACTAAGGTTTGGCGTGCAAAAGGCACTCGACCGTGACCCTAATATTACGTCAAAATCGCTTAGGGAGCAGTTTGAGAAACTACTCCTTCAACCGCTACTTAATCTTGACCAACTCGGCCGATAACCTTAACCCGTTATAATAGTGATCGATGCTTTAGACGAATGTGAATATGATTAAGATGTCCGAAACATAATTCGATTACTACCTCTTCTATAGAAGGCAAAGGCGGTTCGCCTTCGGATCTTCTTGACTAGCAGGCCTAAACTCCCGATCAGCCTCGGCTTTTTAGAGATCGCGGATCATAAATATCAGGACCTAGCTCTTTATAAGATACCCGAGGAAGTGAAAAAACACGACATATATCTGTTCCTCCTAAACCAATTTGCGAAGACCAAACATAATAGAAATATTTGTCCCGACTAGCCTAGCGATGACGCTATTTAAGAATTAGTCACGATCTCCGTTCTATTATTTATTTCGGCTGCCACTATATGCCGTTATATCGAAAATCTAAAATGGGAACCCAAATTGCGCCTTATAGAGCTTCTAACGAACTAAGCTAAATACGTATCGAGGATAGATAAGACGTACCTACTAATCCTAACGCGACTGCTATGTGACGAGCCAGATCTACGAGCAAAGCATAGCAAAGCAAGAGAGTGCATTCCAACGAGAATACTAAAGACAGGGAGAGAAAGAGAGAAAGGAAAGCAAGATCTGGCGAGCTCTCTGAGAAAGCTAATCAAACCAGAGATCTATACAAACCATGCAAACCCTGTCCTTGCTCGCTTAAGGCAAACAAAGAAAGCAAACTGATCAATGACATGTGATCTGGCATATGACATCAGATCGTAACATAACCCCGGTGTGAAAATCCATCTAGTCCCTAGATGCACGAAGACTGGTAATGGCGGCATCATAATCGAAAGTATCACCGGACTCGAGAGTAGCAATATCCGTGCTAAAAGTGGAAAGATCCATCCGATCGTTATTGTGGTGCTACGTATTCGAAGAGTTATTCGTATACGTGCTCGAATTCGAATATGTGGTAGAGAAAGAATAGCCGGCGAGCTGCTATACGATACTAACAAACTCTGTGTATATACGGGGAAGGTTTAATTGCTACGAAAGGCGGTTTCGAAGTGAGGCTTAAAGACCTTTACGAAAGGTGGAGATCTTTATAACGTCGGGCTAATCTTGTCCTTTTGCTTCGTAGAGAACACGTTTAAACTTAGCGATATAAGCTACGAGGGATTCTTCGGGAGACTGCTTAATCGAAAGGAGACGGTCCTTAGCTTCTTAAATCTTATTCGGGTTATCGTACACACGACGAAGAGAGTCGAGAATGGTATTATAATCGTGAATGCCGGAGTCGCGCGCGGCGGTAAGCTAAGGTAGAACCATAGCCTAAACTTGACTAGCGAGATTAAGATAGACGTAGTAAAACTAAGCTATAGAATCTCCTATAGCGGGTCCGTCGATTATAAGCTTAGCACGAATTACGGCATCCCACATATCGTATTTCACTACGAGACCGGTAAATTTCTCTAGATCGGGGAGAGAGGATTTAGGACGTTTCGACGAGAGGGGTTATATTATAGGTAAAGAAGCTTGCTAGAGAGCATGCTAGAGGCTCTGAATTTCATCTCGAAGGTTGTCGATAGTGGAGGAAAATTCTGCGCGGAGCTCTAAACGAAGCTGTTGAATGGGATCCATTTTAACGAGGATCTAGGGAGGTAGCGAGGTGAAAAATCTTGCACTAGCACCTTTGCCTAAGAAAAGTGGAGAAGAAGAAGAAAAGAATCCGGGGAGGAAATCCGGGGGTGGAGTCTTGATAAGAAGGGTCTAGATAGTCTCTCGCGCTCAGCTTACTGAATGTCCCGGAGCAGCCTAATCTCTAGTTCACGCACTTGGGTACGCCACGTCACCGAGCTGTCTATAAAGAGAGAGATGCTTCGAGCTGAGAGTGTACTCGTAATGAGACCTCTATACAGCTGTACGAGAGCGAATGCCGATTCTCATCTACAGGCCTTTACAGAGAGGGTCTTTAGTATAATATGACGAGCCAGATCTACGAGCAAAGCATAGCAAAGCAAGAGAGTGCATTCCAACGAGAATACTAAAGACAGGGAGAGAAAGAGAGAAAGGAAAGCAAGATCTGGCGAGCTCTCTGAGAAAGCTAATCAAACCAGAGATCTATGCAAACCATGCAAACCTAGTCTTCCGCACGACCCAGTAAAACCCAGACCCAACCCAGACCCAACCCAGTCTGGGTTGGGTTTTGGGTCGAACCCTTCGACCCAGTAATGGGTCTGGGTCGGACTGGGTAACCCAGTACTGGGTCTGGGGCCCCAAACTGGGTTACAAACTATGCAAACACACTTTTATGAAAAATACACTAAGTTTTAACA
>PKQL01000328.1:0-43414 GCA_002916455.1 Penicillium sp. CF05
GGCAGAAAAAAAAAAAAAAAAAGAAAAGAAAAGAAAAGAAAAGAAAAAGAAAAAGAAAAAGAAAAAGAAAAGTAGAAAGGAAGTAGACGCGGGATGACAGGATGACATACGTTTGGTTGACAGGTGAGACAAAAAAGGTTCGGACGCAGAAACATATCTGGTGCGACGTGACTTTCATATTTTGGAGATTTTGGAGATTTTACTAGTAGATATTGATCTTTATACTACCTAGTGTATTCAATTAAGTACTCAACAATATAGTTACATTCTTCTCCGAATCATCACACGTCTTCACATCATAAGTTCATGGCTTGTACACACAGGTACTGGGTGAAAAAAAAAAAAAAAAAAGGTATGCAGACAGTATGCAGACAGTATGCAGACGTCAAATCTGTTCTATGCCGATCGGTCAAAGGCCACTAAATCGCGGATGATCCATTTCCAATGATTTTGGTCTTGATCGCCTCGATCGAATACCCATTTGTCAACCTTGCGTCTCCACTTGTCCTCCTCAGCCCGTTGGCGTCGAATAAATTCGGGACCGACATCAAATTCCTCCGTCATAGGTCCTTCGTCAGACGATTCACCGGCACTCGCATCGTCCCCTGCTGGGAATTGCTGGTCCTCAATCGCTCCAGAATTTCGTCCATTCAAGGGGATTTTGTCATCCAAGTCGTCCAGGCCGGCAAACACGTCGTCTTCGTCGGCTGCAAGAGACGCCCTGAGCCAACACATCCGATGTGGATCAAAGATCATTCCACCAACGGTCTGGACATTGTGCAAAGCGCCAACGTTGGTGATGAGAGCCGGTGCCGGTTTGGGTGATTTGGGAGTGGTGTCAAATTCCTGAACCAGATTTTCGTTCCCTTCCCATCGGAAATTGGTAGGGTTGTAGCGCATACCACTCACAGCTGGAAAACGGTTAATGAGATTGGGATAAAGATCAAATAAATCATACAGATAAGAGGTCTTGCTTACATTTGGCATCCTGCACCCCAGATCCCATGGGCTTGATCAGGTGTGGCTTGGATGTCGACTTGGCATTCGGTTTACCTTTCCGGCTTCTGATCGTTGCAGACGCCGGGGGAATTCTCGAGAAAGGCTGGGACTTCCAGTTTGAGTTGAACGTCGAAAGAGGATTCGGTTCACGGCATTTGGAGTTAATAGCCATGGAGGCAATGCGTTGTTCTCTGGCATTTCTAGATGCATTTGTATCTCGCGCAAACCTAGGTGTCGGACTGCGCAATTTGGAGGTTGATGGAGACGGGAAAGATTTGGGTGATTCATCTGGGGGTTCAATCCGACTCTGGCTGAGTCTGGCGCGGACCGACCTTGGAGCCCCTCGACCAGTGGGGGTTTTGACGAACTTGCTCTCTGCCAAGACCGACGTAGATAGGTCATCAAATGGCTCTAGCTCTGTTCCATCCCCGAAATTGCGTCTTTTAGTGGGTCGTGTGATTGTACGTTTTGTAGAGGAACCGAGAGATTCCGCACTTGTGTCGCCAAACCCAGCACGGAGCGGCTCATTGCGAGTTGGTCGGGAGAGTCGAGAGACTGTACCCTGCGGACTAAGAAGCCCACCAGAGCTATCTGAATTGGTCCGACGTGACGAGCGATACCCCTTCACACTGGCATGGTGTGATTGGGATTCTGATACACCAGCCGGCATAAATGGCACCTGAGGCCTGCGACCTAGCGACCTCGCATCGGTTGTGGGGAGATCCACGGGTGTTTTAGGCCTGGCAGAGGGAAGGCGAGCTGGACGATCCGGTGGTCGTTGGGAAGCGGTCATTGAAGCGGTCGAGCCTAGGCCACGAAGGGATGGCAGGGATCGCTTGGTCTTCAAACGCCTAACTGAAGTGTTACCCTCGCCGGCCTGGGCAATGTCCCGGGAATTGCGAGACCCGAGAAACCGTCGACTAGAGAGTGTAGGAGTCGGCGATGTCGGATTAGCGCTAGGGGCCGGGAGACTTGAAGTTGACGATTGGGAAGAGTGCCCTAGACGCGATTGTGATGCTCGAAATTTGGAGAGAGGCGCACCACTTTCTGACACAGTCTCAAGGTGGGTTGAATGTGTCCGATCATGACCAGACAAGCGCGGGATACGAGTTCGTGGAGATCCTGTCGCACTGGTGAACGTGAGCGTTGTTGCAGATCGACGAGTCGGGCTGGATGGCCTTTCTGTTTTGCACTTTATATTAGGATTCAGAGCGGGTTTTCCAAAGGAAAAAGCCTTCTCATTGTCGATATCAATGCCAGAAAAGAAGTCGTCAGCGTCAGAAGGAACATGATCCACCTGGCTTTCTTCCACTTCGACATTCTGAGCTTGGGCAGTTCGTCGCTTCTGGAGAGAAGCACTGAAATCAAGGGGACCTTCGGGAATGACGATACCGTCGAGGCCATCGTCTTCACTTTCCGCAGTGAGACAGCTTGACACGCTGGGGCTGGCAATGGAGATGGAAGAACTGGGCACTGAACGACCATCCCTTGCGGTACCACCAACTCGTACACCGATACTTCCTTCAGACCACTCAAGATCAAAGTCCTCCAAAGTGGGACTGGAAACGTAGAAATTTGTTTTTCGATGGGATAATTCGAGAGGCTCATGATTGGCGGGAAGTTCAAAGTCCTGGTTGAAGTCGTCTTCCGCCTCCTGTTCAATGTTGAAACCACTGCCAACATTGGCAATGTCCAATTTCTTCGGAGATCGAGGAGTTGGCGCTTTAAGGGTTGGGATATCTCGAGTTCCCAAACTATCATTGCCATCTTGGAATGTGTCAAACGGTCCCAAGTTAGATTGTAAACGTGTCGGGAATTCGTCATCCCAAGATGGGGACGCCGTGGATTTCACTGGACTGGTAGCAGCAGAGCTCAGATTTCGAAGGGAGTCGGGAAACATAGTTTCCCTTGGAGTTTTGAGCTGTAACAGGGTTTCAGGACCCGGGAGCTCAACATCCTCTGACCAGTCATCAACAAAAGTCTGCTTGGTCTTTCGAGTTGACAACCGCTTGATCGTGCCCCCAATAAGTGCTGACTTGGGGATATTTGGAGGAATGGGAATGCCCGCAGTCTTGGCGGAAGCAATGGCATCTTCTTTTGCGAATTCATCATTGTCATAGAGCGGTACCTGCCAGTCTTCGTCGCCCGCATTAGAATCAATATCTGAGCGAGCAGAGCGTCTAGAGGAGATAGAATCTCGGTGCCCAGAGGGGCGAAATGACGAGTTTGTTATGGACCCAGCGCTGGATGCGGTGCGAAAGTGAATATCCTCATTGAACTGCAAGTCGTCGTCGTCATCCCAGCATTCAATCGGCTCGTCGGTAGCCGGTCGTAGGTGGATTGGTAAAGATTCCATGATCGGCGAAGCGAATTGATTGAAGGCGTACAGGGAACACAGGGGTCATGGGATTGTTATAGACGTCCGGAAGCAGGTGTGATTAAGTGGTAGACTCAGTGTTTTGCGACACTGGTGAGGGTTCAGGGGGTGCGGACATGAGCGTCATTCCGTGTCGGTTGGTAGGGACGACAGATAGGAGCAAGTGAGAAGCACGGCTTGACTGCTGATTGTAGCGTGACGAGTGAGCACGAATATTGCAAGGCGGCTTGTTAGAGGAATCAGGCCAATGAAAGCCGGCCTTGCTTTAGAGTCGATTTCGCCGAATGAGACCAAGCGGGTTCACTAGGCGACCTGATAAACGCCAGGTCCTCATCCGTAAACATTCACTAGGTAGAGGACACTTAGGATTGGGGACACTCCTAGGCACTTGATTCCCACCGCTGATATTCGGGGGAATTCAAGGAACTTAATTGCGAGAACGAAGAAGAGACAGGGGAAAAAGGTGTGTCGGTTGTGGCTGGATCTCAAATTCCTCGTGGAGGAGAGGAAGAACGTGACAGATCTGTGTATTGGTAATGTTTCAAGGAAATAACATGACCTGGACATTCGGCGGAGACTGCATACTTTCAAGTGTGCAGGAAGTATTTTATACACAACCATTTCATGTAATAACAGAACGTTAATACCCTCAGTATTTTACCGTTTGTACTTACAAGGTCATATGGAATGTCAACTTGAAGCTGTCAAGTACATACCTAGGTATGTACCTAGGTAGGTACATTATATACATGTACATATGTGATCTATAAGATACAATTTCATACCGATTTTAATATGATAATCAAAATTGGATTAATGGGGTAGTATATGTATAGCCTAGGTACTTCCATACATTTCACACCCATTTAAATATGGTGGTATATGATACGGTACTTCTCCACGCAAGTTCTGTTGCCTTGACTTTCCTTAAATATCCATTCTTACCTACCTAGGTAGGTACATTGATATTTTACTTCCTAATACTGTGCTTCTCACCTCTTCATTCCAAATATGCCATCTTCTGTTTCAACAGAACCTCGAATCTTGCGATTTCCCAGATCTGACGAGACTGGGGCTTTTGTACTTGTCCATGTCTCGTGTACTGGCCCTGCACCACTCGATCTGAGCCTGACGGCTACTGAGGGGGAATCGCCCTATGTTAGCTTGGGTGCGTCATCACCGAATGAAGTTTAGAAATTATGAGCTCATGTAGCGCAGTGAAACAAACTCGCTTGAAAGACCTTCAAGCAAAGAATTACCGAGGATCCCATGATGATTGGGTTAAAACGGTCTCTCTCATTCTGGGACAATTTTCAGCTCCTCCCGATGAGCCGGATTGGGCCACTGGACTCGAAGCTTCGGCCAGTATATCGGGTTCTGATGAAGACAAGGAAATTGTGATCACGATACGAAAACGAGTGCAGACTATCACAGTTAGTATTCCATGCCGGTGGGTTATATGTATATATCCCTGCTAACCCTAGTATAGCAACGCCTTGGCGCTTTTACCCTCAGGCAAGATGATGAACAAGCTGTCGAGCTTTTTGAATGGACAGGAATCACTGCGGCTAGAGCTCATATGCTAGAGCAACAAGTATCCAGCCTGACTGGCCGTTATCGCCTTGCTGAAGATACCATACATAGGTTGAATGAACAGCTTGAGGAGCTCATGCATGCAAAAACCGAGCATGAGAATCGACTGGTGGCCAATTTTGTGCAGGTCTTGAACGAGAAAAAGCTTAAAATCCGCAACCAGCAACGTCTTCTGGCATCAGCTACTGTGGATGCCACAAAAGGCAGGTGGCACAAACAGAGAAACCTGGTTATCTTGACTGACTAGATATCGACAGTCTCCGAGATACAAGCTAGCATTCCCGAAGAGTCACATGGGACTGCCGAGAAATCCCATTCAGCAAAGAGAGGTGCCCACAAGATGAGCGACACAGATGACTCTGATGGGTTTGAACAAATGGATATTGATCCAATAAAGACTGATCGAGGTGCCCCTAATAACCAAGACACCGATGACGAAGAGCGTTTGACTCCTCATCCTTTGGATGATGAACATAATAATAGCACGACGGACGACGATTCGCCTCAGGATGAACCTGTCCAGCCGAAGCGAGTCTCCCCAGCGAGAGACACCGCCCCGCCTCAAAGAGATTTGCCATTTGCTAAAAGGACTGGCGGGCCTATCAAGACTGCTCCGACCAAGCCCAGCGAAGACGCCGAAGAAACCGCGGGAGAGACAGACGATGATGAGCTCTAAATTGATCCACCTGGAGCAAATTAGATAAAGTAATTCAACAGAGCGAGATACAGTTCCATCTTATGTGTAGAACAGCACCCAATTGGCACAGCAGTTAGGAGTTCCTCTTGACTGCTTGATCTTGCAATACACATATAGACGGATCTCCCGTTTTGACTTCTCTGTCCTGTTCTAGTCGCTATGACAATCATTTCCCAGAAGACATTTCTCCCGGTATAATTTCACTTCATCTGTATCATAGATCCTCAACTGTACTTTCCCATTCAAAAGCTGCTACGCACAAAATTACGAAAGTAGCACAGATTCATCATCTCCGACGCCCATGGACTCGAAATTTTGGGGGTTCAGTCTTTATGTACAAGGCAACCACTACCGATTTATCCCAGGCGACACCGGGGAATGGCGAAGAGGTCAACAGGAACCGGAAGGGTGTTCAAGATGATAGGGAAAAACACAGAGGATGGAAAGGAAACAGTACATCAAGAGGAAAATTTAAGATGTGGTACAATAAAAACGCCTGCAACCATTAGAGAAACACAGAATGAGGCCAAAATAGACCCCGATCTAACCATACAAAGCCTGAGGAGACATTTCTCCTGCGGCCATGAAGTTGGTCTCAGGGTTTCCAGTGGCCTTGGCAGCGGAGGCGCGGGCCATGGTGGGCGAACTAGATCAGAGTTAGCAATGCAAATAAATTAATGATAAATGACGGAATAGGGTACTCACCTTCTGGAGATAGCGTCGGTGAAGAAGAAGTCTTCGATCACCTTCTTGAAAGGAGCACCGGTGGCTTGAGATCCCTTGTTCTGGTCCACAAGTTGGACCTTGCTCAATGAGCCAACCGAGGTCGGCTCAACAACGTCGTAGCGGCGCATGACAGGGCTGATCTCCTCCATGCGGTCGCGAAGAGCCTCAATATCATCATAAGGAAGAGGAGCACCGAGGAATTCGCTAGTGGCACGGATGATCTTCCAGTCGTCACGAGCTGCACCGGGAAGAGAAGTGGCAGCACGGGTAACTTGCACGCGACCTTCTGTGTTGATGTATGTACCTGACTTCTCGGTGTACGCAGCGCCTGGGAGAACGACATCGGCAAGTTGGGCACCGCGATCACCATGGTGTCCCTGGTAGACGACAAACGCATCCTTCGGGATCTCGCTTTGGGCAATCTCATCTGCACCCAAAAGCCACATCATCTTGGGGGTAGTTTGAGCAACCTGGGAGGATGGTGCAGTGAAGCCAACTTCATAGGCACCAGCCCGAGACGCCGCACGCTGGAGGACGTTATAGCCCTGCCACTCCGGGGTAATGAAGTTGCTTGCATTCTTCTCGACGAAACCACCGACAGCCTCGAAGATTGCCTTAGCATCAGGGTGCTCTGCAGCAGCGCTACCGACAATAATCATTGGCCGCTTGGCTCCGGCAAGCTTCTTGCCAAATTCTCCGGACAAAGCGGATTTCAAGGAAGAGACATCAGTGCCCAAATGGTTGAAGTCAAATGTGCTCTCAAACTCCTCGCCGACAAGTCCAATCTCAAGATCAGATCTAATATACTGCTTTCGGATACGGGCGTTCAGAACAGCGGCTTCGTGACGAGGGTTTGTTGCAACCAAAAGGATTGAATCTGCCTCCTCGATTCCATAGACCTTGGAATTGAAAAGATAATTGGAACGGACATCGATACCGTGAGCAATGGGGGCACCACCTCCAGGTTGATCCAGGGCAAGGTTGTCAGAGCCAAGCTTGTTTGCCAGGTCCTTCATGGCAACGAGCGACTCAGCATCAACCAAGTGTCCCGCAACAGCCTTGAACTCATTTGCTTGTGGCTGCAGCTTCTCGTGGGCCGATGAGATCTCCGTTAGAGCCTGTTCCCAAGTGGCAGGGACGAATTTACCCTCCCGACGAATGAGCGGCGTTGTGAGCCGTTGGGTCTTCAACCCATCGCATGCGAACCGCGACTTGTCATTGATCCATTCCTCGTTAATATCGTCATTCAATCGGGGGACAACCCGCATCACTTCCAGACCTCTGCTATCAATGCGGATGTTAGAGCCAAGAGCGTCAAGGACATCGATCGATTCGGTGTGCTTGAGCTCCCATGGGCGTGCCCGGAAAGCATAGGGCTTCGAAGTTAGTGCACCGACAGGGCAAAGGTCAATGACATTGCCTGAGAGTTCTGAGTTGAGGTTCTGCTCAAGGTAGGTTCCAATCTGCATGTCGTTTCCGCGACCGGCAGTTCCTAGTTCTGGGGCGCCGGCGACGTCATTCATGAATCGGACACAACGAGTGCAGTGAATGCATCGATTCATTGAGGTCTTGACCAGTGGGCCAATGTTCTTATCCTCCACGGCACGCTTTCCGCCGGTTTCATGGAATCGACCCCGATCGGCACCGTAACGCATCGACTGGTCTTGGAGATCACACTCTCCTCCTTGGTCGCAGACAGGACAATCGAGGGGATGGTTGGCAAGGAGGAACTCCATGACACCCTCTCTTGCCTTGTGAACCAGTGGTGAGTTCGTCTTCACCACCATGCCGGGTTGCACGGGCCAAGCACAGGAGGCAACGGGCTTTGGGGCACGCTCGACTTCGACAAGGCACATACGACCTACAGTTTCGGTAAGTACATATGCCTCAATGGCGTGGAATGGGGGATTGTGGGTTTCACATACAGTTTCCTGCAACCAAAAGTTTTCTTAAGGGACTAGTGTCAGCAAAAACAATATGTGTGACTCGATCAAAGGCACATACTCATGGTAACAATATCTGGTGCGTGTTAGTACAGTAGGTCAATTTGCATTGGTGAGGTCTTGTCATACCTGGGAACCGTTGCGCCTGCCTGCTCACAGGCCTGGATAAGAGCCGAGCCAGCTTTGGGGAGAGAATGTGAGTGACGGTTCAATGGGTTATCTCGAGTGATTATTTACCTTCTACCGACACCTTTTTGCCATCTAGAGGAATGAGCCATCAGTGATTGATCAATTTGAATGGACTAGACCAAGATTGGACTTACCAATGGTGAGTTCCACCTCGGCCGCGCGAGGGGCTGTCGTCGCGAATGCCCGGGGGGTGACCTTAGGAACCCGGAGGGACCGGGCGGCCGCACGAAACAGCTGCGGCCGCATCATTGGAAGGAGAACAGAGATGTGAGGGTGGGAGATAAGGTGGAGGAGGGCGAGGGGCTGAGATCCTGGTGACGGTTGGGAGTTCAGAGAGCACTTTGCATCGGAATCTGCGGTACCAAGGTTACATAATGGGAGTGCTGACCATCACATTGCTGACTAAGGACAACGGCAAATGGGCTCACGGGGATTGGCTCGATTGACTCGGTTAGGCGGATAAACTTCCGCTCCGGGATTCCTTAAAAGCCACCGTTTCCGCCCCCTTATTTTCCTTTTCCTTTCTTCAATTAAATTGTTAACGGGCATCATTTATTGTAGGAGACAGGCAATATTCCTGTTCCTATTTCCTCTACAGCATGTCCCAAGAGCAGAATTGCACCGTAGCTGGAGCTGTCAAGGGTTCGCCTAATGATGACTTTGTTCCTTACCAACGGTAGCTACATCATTTTCCTGATATATAATTTCGTACATTTATCAATATAATCCTTCTGGTCATCCTATACATTCGTCCTACATATTCTGAGGTTTTCCTAAGATATTGCTAGATCATATCTATTGAAACTTCGGGGGGCCAAATGTGGACTCTGGTGTATCCTATATGCAACCAAAGTACATCTCTATGCCCTGCGCGTCCTAGGCAGGATACACACAACAAGAGGAAAAGATAGTAACGTAAAAGCTCTTCCGAGCAACACCTCGCTACCATGATATCATACATCGAACTAATAAAATACAAATGCTAGGCTGCAGCTTGAGAATCACTAACCTGCCAAGTGGATTCTTGCTTGGTGCCTGGTAACCAAGTACGGGAAACACTGGCCCCTCTTGGTCGAACATGCCCGGGCCGATCGTCTTCCTTCTTGGAGTTGTTTGCTGCAGCATGGAAGTTGTTGGGGGCACCTTCAAAGGCCCTCCCCGCAGGGAAAGCATAACCATTAGAATCCCATGGCTTGCTTGAGTGCCGCACATTCATTGGAAGAATGGACTGGTCGCCACGGAAATGATCCGTGTTTGCCCTTTGGTCAGCTACATCATCATGGCTATTGCGATCATAAAGGTAGAGGCCAACGAAAGTGAGACCAATACCGAATGCTTGAATCGAGGTGGTCGAGCTCCCAAACCATATAATCGCTACCACAATCACAAACACACGCTTGACCAATGATGCAACCGAATAGGACACAGGAGAAATCATTGACAGCAACACAAAGGCCAGGATGTTTTGGGCAAAGTGTGAAAGTCCATTAAACACAAACTCAAGAGAAAGAGCACCATGGTCCAATGTGCCTTGCTTCCCCGATAGCGATATCGCACCATCATGGATGAAATCAGATACTAGTGGGTAACCCTCGCTAACAAACCAAATAGGCAGAGTGAGGAAAAACGCCAACCCGGAGCAATAGCAAAGCAAGTTGAGTTTGTCCAACTTCCGCCGTCCTGGGGTTTGCAGATCTGATTCTGCACGGTCTGCCTCGTTAAACAGCTTCTTCGAGAATATGTTCTGCGAGACAAAGACAAGAGCTGCACCAAATGCGCAAAAGATACCGAAGAAATTTGTAGAGACTCCGGTCGAGCATGCAAGCATCACACCCAGAGTTAGAGGGATCAGCGATAAGTAGGTTGCCCGTGCATATCGGATGCGGAACAGGATCCGGTATGCTAGAACTGTGAAGAGGGGCGAAAGGCCCTTGATGGTGTGGACCAAAGATACGGGGATTTGTGCAGTAGCCATAGAGCTTAGAATGTGACCGGCCAATTGGAATACTGCCAGAGGCAAGGCTGTGGAAATCACGTCGCGGGATGGGTAGCGAATTCCATGTTGAAGGACCGGGATACTTTGTCGCAACCGAGGTATAATTGTGGATAGATACACCAACAGCAAGCACCAAAAGGAGACAAACGCAAATTGAATCATCGTCAATGTGATCGGCATCGGGAGAGCATTCAAAATCGATTTTGAAGATGTATTTGTGAGGGCAGAGGTCAGGTACCAGACGACACAGAGAGCCTTGAAACAGTGTGTTAGCAACCTCGTCGAGGGATTTCTTCTGTGTGAATTTCTCAAAGCGCTAATCAACATACAGTGAGTCGGTAAGAGACTGGGGCGCGAAGTGCTTGGGCCAATTCATGAGCATTGGCACTCATACTGCCATTGCGTGTTCTGATTGTGGTGATGGCTTCGCTGATGCTCTTTCGCGGACGATGTTTGGGATTTCGTAATGATCCGTTCCCATACTCTCGCGAGTAAAAGCTTGCTTTTCTCGGTTCCCAGAGCTCGTTCGGGGCATATTTCACCGAGGCGCTTCGGTTTGGACGAGTTGACCCCGCGACGGCGTCGAGGGTGTCTTCGTAAGGCGGAAATTTGTCTATCGGGCTGCTCGTTGATTGAGGAACGGAGGATTTGGTAGGGATTTGCAATTCGGCCTGGCGCATTGAGGCGCGTCGCCCATGACCGGTTACTGTAGTTGTAGCCATCTTCAGAGACGTCAATTCCTCGGACCCCCCCCCCCGAAAAGAACCCACACTTGGTGTCACTTACCCGAAAAGGGCGAGGAAGCAGCTGCGGAGAGGCAATCCGCTCAATGGTTTCTGGCGAGGATATGTGTCCGCTTCACTAATTAACGAAGGAAAAAGGGCGGGTTGGTTCGCCGGTTTGTCGATGTCGATGACGAATCTCCTCGAGCGAATGAGCGTCGAGTATAGAAACACACCCGTGGACACGCTTTCGGCGAAGCCAAGCGATCGAAACAATATGTGAATATACCTAGTGATGATGCATAGGCATATGTTAGACAAAGGAATTTTTGGGGAAATATATGAGAAATATGTCCCCATAATAATTTACAACGCGACCAAGGACATGGAATTTGATTTTCCACCGAGTACCGCCACTTACTACATTACGGGATACGAAGTTCATGTTGATGATGGCCGAGGAACTCTAGAGTATCCACAAGCACAGATGGATGATTATTTCTATTGCATGGTTTCTACTGTGTATTATTTTTCTATATGTTCGCCCTCCTGTTTTCTATAATAAGAAAATGTCCCTTGTTCCGTCTTCGTATGCCCCCTTCTCCATTACGCGTCATCTGGGTCACGTGGTATGGACCCTGATCTGCATGCAAATGTCTTCTTGGCTTTGGGAGTTTGGGCAA
The DNA here is from genome assembly GCA_002916455.1 of Penicillium sp. CF05. Taxonomy (NCBI): domain Eukaryota; kingdom Fungi; phylum Ascomycota; class Eurotiomycetes; order Eurotiales; family Aspergillaceae; genus Penicillium; species Penicillium sp. CF05. The sequence continues at coordinate 11,926 of PKQL01000328.1, forward strand.
CATTTTGATATACATACATGTACTTATGCAGGTCCTTGACGACCGTAGGCCTATAATAATCTGATCTATTTGGCTCAAGATGATATTAAGTATGCTATAGGAGACAATACAATGTTTCTCCCCCCCTTCTCAGTATGAAAGTATGAAATGAATATCAGATGCAGAATCCCGTTAATCCCACAAAGCGCCTTTTCTATGTATTAATGACACATAACCTTGGAAGCTTTTCCACGTATATAACCTTTTCAATGACATGTAGAACCTGGATCTACGGAATCCGAGCTATCATTTGTAACTGAATATGCACATACATAATATGTGTACCCCATTTCAGGGCTATACTCCTCAGACCTATATGGCTATTATGGACTGTATCCATGAAAATGAACATGACTATGCCTAATCAAGTAGTCCACAAGAACATGGCAGGAGCATGTGTATAGGGAAGGCTCTCAGTGTTCTCATCTCACTCTGCTCCTTCCTTGACTTGTTTCCTTTCCTTTTATCTCTCTATCTCTCTCTCTCTCTCCTTCCATCTCACTTCTTCTCACATCCCAGTCCCAATCTCGTCTCTTCTCACCACTTCTTCATCTCCAAAAGTTTCCTTATGTTTACCGTCATCTCGCAATAATCTGCTCGGAATCCTTTTCGTTGCATGTAAGCTCACTTGGTTTCCAACGAGCCTGTTTGTCCCAACCTTCACGCAGCGACTTCATTGCCTTTTTTTTTTTTTTTTTTTTCCCTTCTTTCTTTTTTTTCTTTTTTTCGAATCCTCGGTATGATTCTCGAGAAATAATCTTGAATCGAATTCCTGGCATACTAACCACATTAATCGCGGCAGAGCCCTCAGAACTCCATTACTCATTACGGTTCTTGCGATGCGACTGAAATATCCCGGCATGAAAAGTTGCAGGCTTTATCTGGTGAAGGGGCTGAACACTCGGCGAGCAAGGTATGTGTTTCCTATGGTGGCGATTCACATGTGTATGTGCCTGTGATCTCACAATCCCAGAAGCAGAAGCTAGATCATATCAAAGTTGAACCTTTGAATGGACAAACATCGGACCTTGACAGAATATTGACAAAGATTTCTCCCAAAACAATCCCCCCTTCACGTTCTGAAACCGATAACTCTTCTGTTTCGTCCCAGGTCACTCCCACCACGTCGGTACCATCTTTAACCCTCAATGAGACAACCAATCCTTACCCCCAGGAAGACAGAACGGTAGAGCTACTTCGCCTTAAGCAGGAACTCCTTGCTGCAAATTCCAAGATTGCCCTGCAGGAGCAAGAGCTTGCTCAAACCCGCGTGATAAAACATACCTTGGATCAAGCCCTTGGTCCGTCATCAGAGGCCGATTTCGGCAACCGCGAAATTACAGGACAGACCATTAGCCACCTACAGAATGCTTTTAATGCAACGAACTCTGCATTTGCTCAGTTTCAAGATGCTTGGGCTGTCCAAGATGATTCGCAATCTGATGTCTCGGATCCTTTGTCTACAGGAGCTTACAACAGATCCCGCGCACTCTGGGCCCAGAATGAGACTGCCACAGACAGAGAATACGGAGAGAGCCTTTCGGGCTCTAGCAGCTCTACAAGCCAGGACCCAAATCGGTTCTGGGGAGTCTCCAATGTGTATCCTTCGTTTGCTGGTCCACCGTCTCTGCAATCACAAAGACCACACTCGGGGTCCTCAGCTAGTCCATGTGGATTCTACGCACGTCCCATTGGTGAGCAAATGTTATATCCCCCGGGGCCCATCACCGGAGCTCGTCGTTCCATCACTCAAAACAGTCGGGGCGGATCTCTATTTCCAATTCAGTCTACCCCGTGGGGTGAATTTCCTTCTGGGTCCAGTGAGCAGACCACCAAGTCACCTGCTTCGCCGAAGAGACCCCCCAGCACTTTTCAGCAGGTTGGGCTTTACTCTGTGCCCCCTTACCCCCCTCGACCGATTGGAAGCCCCCTATCGCCTACTGCCACTGAGTTTACAGGTACCAACACGAACGAAACCACATGGACGAACTCGGTAAGCGATAACAATCTGCGTCCTGTTTACATTCATTCTAACTCTTGTTAGATGAGCGGAAATGCCATCCAGACATACGTGTCACCACTGGAACCACTCAACTATCGACGCCTGCTCGACAAGAACGTTTCGTGTGATTGGAAGTACATTGTAGACAAGATCATCTGCAACAATGACCAACAAGCTTCAATTTTCTTACAACAAAAGCTCAAGGTCGGCACAACTGAGCAGAAATACGACATCATCGAGTCAATTGTGCGTCAAGCCTACCCACTCATGGTCAATCGCTTTGGAAATTTCCTCATACAACGCTGCTTTGAGCATGGAACTCCGGAGCAAGTCGTCGCCATCGCAAATGCGATCAGAGGCAACACGCTAAACCTCAGCATGGATGCATTTGGCTGCCATGTGGTCCAAAAGGCATTTGACTGCGTTTCAGAGGAGCATAAAGCTATGATGGTACATGAACTTCTCCGCAGAATTCCGGAGACGGTGGTCCATCGATATGCGTGTCACGTTTGGCAGAAACTCTTCGAGCTCCGGTGGAGTGGTGAGCCTCCGCAAGTGATGGCAAGAGTAAATGAGGCATTACGTGGAATGTGGCACGAGGTTGCCCTTGGAGAGACAGGTAGTCTGGTCGTTCAAAACATATTTGAGAATTGCGTGGAGGAGGAAAAGGTAAGATTTCCTGCCAACCTAACCTGCTATCATACGCATCGAACCCCTGCTCCCTGTCCTGCTTTTCTGTTGGTTCTTTATGTTGGTTATACCAATACTAACCATCTTTGAAGCGACCAGCAATCGAGGAAGTACTGGCGAAGATCGATGTACTTGCTCATGGTCAATTCGGGAACTGGTGCATCCAACACATCTGCGAGCACGGTGCTCCCCACGACAAGAGCCGCGCTGTGGAGCATGTTCTTCGCTGGGCTGTGGATTACAGCATGGATCAGTTCGCATCTAAGATCGTGGAAAAATGTCTCAAGATTGGCGGCACCGAGTTTATGGATCATTATCTCACTCGTGTCTGCACTGGCCGGTCTGACCGGCCTCGCATGCCATTGATCGATAGTAAGTTGCCCAGGTTTTGACACCATGGAAAGATATTAATTCGTTCTTTAGTAGCGGGTGACCAGTACGGGAACTATCTCATCCAGTGGATTTTGATGAACGCCGCGCCTCATCAACGAGAGCTGGTGGCCAGTCACATTAGGTATTGCTCCCCTACAGTCCATTATCTACTTGGTGTGGTCTGAAGACTAACCTGATTCAACTAGGAAACATATGGTTTCTCTTCGTGGCTCCAAATTTGGCTCTCGTGTGGCTATGCTTTGCTGCAACCCGTCTCACGCTACACGCCCTGGTCCTGGGGCTGGAATGCAAATCGGCCGTTTCAACGGCTTCAACGAAGACAAATTCACCACCACAGGCCCGTCCAGTGGTCGTTTCGGTCGTGGACATCAATGGGGACCCCATTATGCGCCACTTCGTTGAGCGTGTGTCACTGTGTCTTGATTTGATACTTCACATTCGTTTTTATCGCCGTACAAAGAAAAAAAAAAGAAAAGAAAAGAAAAAAGAGATAAAAAGAGGAAAAAGAAAACCGAGAATCAACCGAGCGAGAATCAACAACTAGGAAAAAAGCATCTTTTGAGCACTTCATTCCCTCTGCTTCCAAGCAGACAGTCTGTCTTTGCCRGTTTGTCTGACCGTGTCTTATCAATATCTGTTGACCCAATCATTTCTGTGTTTCAATATTGCGAGTTATCACTGCTTGCCGATTTATTCATTTGGCTTGCTATCCCCAGTGGCTATCATTTTATTCAATCTCATAGATTGAAGGTTGGGGCGTGTCGCGTTAATTTTCTTTAAAACCACATGTTATTATTCAGATTCTATTCCAATAAAATATAAAATCCACCATAAACAGAATTTCAGGAAGTAGCACTTGCAGTCTCATCGGAGGCAGTCACCACTTCATCTTTCTCCCAGGGTTTTCGTCGCCGTGGTTTCTCACTGGAAGTATCGTGGCCACTAAGCACTGTGTCTGGGATGTCTTGGATCCCAGGTATTGGCTGTCCCGTAGTGATGAGTTCCACAATATGCGCGAACGACGAAGGGTAAGCAGGTTCAGGATGCGTTGATCTCTCGGTCCCAGATGTGCTTGGGTCCGATGCTTCGGAGATCTGCAAGTCTGTATTGCTTAGCCCGTTGGGCTCCGTTGTCCGTGATGCCAACCATGATTTGAAGGCAGCAAAGTCAATAGCAGGGGTGAGCTTTTCCTTTCTGTACTCGGATTAGTACCCAACGTATTGTGTGAAGTGTATTCCCAGCATACCGGGAGAAAAAGAAACACTTTGCTTGCAGGACGAGGTCGTCATCCCGGTTCATCTCCACCTCGGTGGCAGGAGTGTCGGGATGGCCAAGTATTATTGAGAGGCCATTTGCAAACTCGGGATCCGATACGAAGGAGTAAGATTGTAGCCTTTCGAAGACCTGAGCTTCTGAGGGCTGCGCCATTATTTGATGAAGAATACACAAAAGGTCTGGGATGCGGAGGATGCGGAGGATGCGCGGGGCAATCTAAGCTAGCTAGCCGAGGCCCGTCTGCTCTGGTGCGTTCTCCAATTTTATCAATTGTCTACTCTGCACCTTTCGACACTTTTGGGCCTTTTTCTACTCACCTCGAAAATCGGGAAAGTTACATGGCACTTGCGAGAAAAATTCGTATTTTGTATATACAGACGCCTTTCCCTCCCATGCTACCTTTTGGCCTGTGAATAGAAAAATCCAGGGATATCTTGCGCCGCCAAACCATGCAATATTGAGCTAATTCCATGCCCTAGACCGTGGTATCCATTCCACCTGACGTTTGGCTGCCTGCCCCAGAGTGCAGGGGGGTACTTCTACTTTGACAGCCGGGACAGTTGTGCACGACCTCATGGGCAAAGAGGTCGCAGTCGATGCAGAAATGGTTATGGCACGCGGTACACTCGTAGCGACTGCTAACACTCATCCCCTTGGTCTGGTTCTCTACCGTTTGCCAGTGATCTTCCAGAGGCACGGATGGAAAAGAAAGACCACAGGCAAAGCAAGCGGAGCTTCGCGAGGCTCGACGCCACGGCACCTCGACCCAGTTGATCAAGGGAAATAGATGATGATACGATCGTGCCAGATGAGTTGAAAGGATCAATGTGAGCCCACAAGATGGGCATTCAGCAGGAAGACTACACACTTTGCTGTTGCATCGCGAGCAAAGATAGCCTCCTCGTGAGGGCTTTGAATGGCATGCGCAGAGCGAGGGACTGGACTCCACTGTACGAGAAGGGAACCCCATCATCAGCAACGAGCTTGCAGATTCTTTCTGTGAGTAGGCAGCTGGGGGTGTAGTCACGTCCATCATCAGCTCCCGAAAGTGCTGCTCATTCAATGCTACTCCATATGCTGCTTCATCACCACCATTGGTTTTTGTACAGAGTTCCCGGCAAATTGCAACCTGCGCTCCGAGACCCACGATACCAACCCGAATTTTGTCGCTAATCAGGGTATCTATCGTTCGGTGGATGTCCCCAGGATCGGAGGAAAGAAGGGAACCATATATAAACAGCACTTCTCGAGTGCCATGGCTAGGTGTATGGCTAAATTCAGTGGTTAGTTTCGCTACTTATAGCGGGTGTAAAGACATACAAAAGAGCACCTCGTGCCATGTCCAACCCATTCTGAAGACTAGGCAAACCTTTCGGATCTTGCGTTTTGAGGGTTTGGATGGCTGTGAGGTGTTCTGTTGGATTGCCACTCATGTCACTGACTCGGAGCGCGAGACCGTCTCTCAGGCAGAGGACACCAAGCTGGGAGATGGGATTTTGTTCAAAAAATTCCCTCACGAATTCCTGGGCATATCGGAGAGTCAACAAGTATCTTGTGGGTCGCAAGTCCTTCTCGGACATGGATTGTGAAAGATCCAGAATTAGGATGAGATGTCGAATGATACCGCGCTGTAGTGGTGTCGTATCTTTCAAGAGCCTGGACGAACGACACACTTTAGTAAGAATGTATAGACACTGTAAGGGAAAGGAACTGACCGTTTTCGTTTTCCGGCCTCCAGCAGACCTTCGACGGTCGAGTTTATGGTACCATCTGCACCCTCCACCAGTGTCTCCCAGGTTCTGGATAGCTCCCATTCTGCGCCTCCGCGCTGCTTTCTTCTAGCTCGCGGATTATCGCCCCGAGTCACCTGTAAATCATCTTCATCTTCCGTTACCTCCCCCACATATTCTTCGTCGGAGTCAGCCATGTTCTTAGGTAAGAGTGGAGAGAGAAAAAGAGAGAGAAATAGATGATCCAAGCGGAAGACCGAAAATGGGTCCAAGCTTCCGACGGAGCTCCGTTGGAGTCGTCCCTATCTCCTTTTTCACCGAGTCGCAGGTCTCAATCACTTCCAAACTAAGCTCTTTTATTTTATTTTATTTTTTTGAAATAGCTCCGACGATAGCCGTAGACGGTTAAGCTTGAATATCCCCCCGATGTGGGGAAGAAGATCCATTCGTGCTGGCGTAGCAGTTCAAGTCGTCCGTCCAGTCACTGTCCGCCCTACCCCTCCTCTTCTTTCTCGCACACTACACAAACTTTCTCTTCCGCATTCTCCCCGACTGCGACCTCGACTGCCTACATCCGCCGCTACATTAGATCTGAGCTTCCCTCCCATTAGGCATTGTTCCGCCGAAGTCCGCATGATGGCGTCTCAAGAGCGAGAGACACTTCCTGACGTGTGAGTGATGCCCCGCTTGGGTTATTCTGGTCCCTTTATTCTGGCTTCCATTTTGTTTCCCAAATTTGAGCCCACATTTTCTTTTTGGTTTGCAGCATTGGAAATTGACATGGCAACAGGGCTAAGCCTGTCAACTACCATGTCTCTCTTTTCGACTTGCAGTTCGGTGGTTCATGGGAATACAAGGGCACGTTGAAGATCGATCTCAAAGTCACCCGTGCCACTAGCGAGATTGTGCTGAACTCGAAGGAGATCGAAGTACAAAGTGCTGAGATATTTGGGAAAGATGGTAAGTGTGGGAGCATATCATCAGTGTGATATGGAAAACGAAGAAGGACTAATACCGGTCTTCTTTTCATAGGGAACCAGTTGGCCAAAGCATCCGGAATCACCTACGACAAGCAATCGGAGCGAGTTTTCCTCGCTTTCTCGCAAGAGATTGCGCCGGCAGACGTTGTACTCTCCATCAGCTTTACTGGCACTATGAACAATGCCATGGCCGGCTTCTACCGCTCGAAGTATAAGCCCGTCGGAGAGCCCTCTGCCGACACCCCCAAGGAGGATGACTTTTACTACATGCTAAGCACTCAATTTGAGTCCTGTGATGCACGAAGGGCTTTCCCTTGTTTCGATGAGCCAAACTTGAAATCCACTTTCGATTTCGAGATTGAAGTCCCCAAGGGACAGACTGCACTGAGCAACATGCCCGTTCAATCCGAAAGAGACGGAAACAAGCCCGGTTTGAAGTTTGTCACGTTCGAGAAGACACCGGTGATGAGCACCTATCTTCTGGCCTGGGCAGTTGGTGACTTCGAATACGTTGAGGCTATGACCGAGCGCAAATACCAGGGCAAGAGTATTCCCGTCCGAGTTTACACCACGCGTGGCCTTCAAGACCAGGCTCGCTTTGCACTAGAATGTGCTCACCGCACGGTTGACTATTTCTCGGAAGTTTTCGAAATTGAATACCCTCTCCCCAAGGCTGATCTCCTGGCTGTTCACGAATTCGTGAGTAACCAGCTATTCCCTACGAATTCCAAGCTTTTCATTTGAGCTAATCACGGGTCTCTAGGCCATGGGTGCCATGGAGAACTGGGGTCTTGTGACCTATCGAACGACCGCTGTTCTATTCGACGAAGGAAAGTCGGACAACCGCTATAAGAACCGCATTGCTTATGTTGTAGCTCACGGTCAGTTCCCACGTCGATCTTTAGGTATCTAGGTTTCAAGTTGGCTTTGATATCTGACTCACTTTGTAGAGTTGGCTCACCAGTGGTTTGGCAATCTTGTTACCATGGACTGGTGGAACGAGTTGTGGCTGAATGAGGGATTCGCAACCTGGGTCGGTTGGCTTGCTGTTGATCATTTCTATCCTGGTGAGCTTTGTTCGCTTCTGGCCGATGAGCCTGTGACGCAGTATCTAATGTGCAAGCAGAATGGAACGTCTGGTCTCAGTTTGTCGTACGGAATTCCCGAGGTAATATCCGCCCTGTCAAGACCAATATTGACGTTCTCCCAGGCTGAAGGTGTGCAACAAGCATTTCACCTCGACTCGCTCCGCGCTTCCCACCCTATCGAAGTTCCCGTTCGGAACGCCCTCGAAGTCGACCAGATTTTCGACCATATCAGCTACCTAAAGGGAAGCTCTGTCATTCGCATGCTGAGTGTCCACCTCGGCAGAGAGACTTTCTTGCGTGGAGTTGCGGATTATCTCAAATCTCATGCATATGGTAGGGCGTCAAAGGAGAAGATTTTGAGGAACATATGCTGAGTAATTATAGGAAATGCAACTACAAATGACCTGTGGTCCGCTTTGAGCAAAGCCTCCGGCCAGGACGTGCATTCTTTCATGGTAAGTAAATACACCACCGTTGGCTGTTTCTTTGACTCTCTTTGGTCAGCTGGAGATCTAACTGACCTGCCCTAGGACCCCTGGATTCGCAGGATCGGTTTCCCGGTCGTTACCGTGACAGAGGAGCCCGGTCAGATCACCGTTAGCCAGAGTCGATTCTTGTCTACCGGGGATGCGAAGCCAGAGGATGATGAGACGAAATGGTGGATCCCTCTCGGCATCAAATCCGGAGCGAAACTGGCTACTGTTGACACCCGTGCTTTAACCTCGAAATCCGACACCGTTGGAGGGGTTGGAGAAGACACTTTCTACAAAATCAACAAGGACCTGTCTGGGTTCTATCGAACCAACTATCCTCCCGTGCATCTGGCAAAACTGGGCCAATCGCTTGATCTCTTAAGCACCGAGGACAAGATCGGTTTGCTGGGTGATGCAGCTGCCCTTGCAGTCTCTGGCGAGGGCACTACGCCCGCCTTGTTGACTCTTCTGGAAGGATTCAAGGAGGAGCAAAATTATCTGTGAGCAACATCTCTTTATGGTATTCTGCTGTCATTTCTAACGCCTCATCTTGCAGGGTTTGGTCCCAAGTCTCTGCGTCTCTGGCGAACATCCGCTCGGTTTTCTCACAAAACGAGAAAGTGGCCGAAGGATTGAAGCAGTTTACTCTTAAACTGGCTTCCCCGGCTGCAGAACGGATTGGTTGGGAGTTCAAGCCCGGTGAGGACTATCTCATTGTGCAGCTTCGGAAGCTGCTCATTGGAATGGCGTGTAATGCAGGTCATGAAGGGTGAGTTCATTTCCCTCGGGTCCGAATGCTGTTGAACACTCCCTAATACTGTCTCCATATTCTACAGATTTGTCTCGGAGGCCAAGCGCCGCTTTGATCTCTGGGCGACCGGGAAAGACACCAGCGCCATCCATACTAATCTACGGTCAGTGGTTTTCAGCGTCAATGTATCCGAGGGCGGCCGCAAGGAATACGATGCTGTTAAGGAGGAGTACATCCGAACAGACTCTGTAGATGGCAAAGAGATTTGCCTCTCTGCACTTGGACGCACGAAGGATGCTGCTCTGGTGAAGGACTACTTGAACTTTGTGTTTTCGGATAAGGTGGCTATCCAGGACATCCACAGCGGAGCCGTATCTCTGGCCGCCAACTCGAAGGTCCGGCATTTGCTATGGCAGTACATCAAGGACAACTGGACTGCTGTTGAAACACGATTGTCATTTAACAACGTTGTGTTTGAGCGCTTTGTCCGTATGGGTCTATCAAAGTTTGCCGATCACCAGATCAGTGACGAGATTGCGGCCTTCTTCAAGGACAAGGAAACGGGCGCCTATGACCGTGCACTCGTAATTGTCTCGGACAACATTCGAACTAATGCATCCTATAAGGAGCGTGAGGAGGCGCTGGTTCTTGAATGGCTGCAGGCACACGGTTACGCATAAATGCGTATCTACGAACATGTGGCTTTATTTTTTTCATTTTCTTTTTTTTTTCAACAATCTATTTATTCAACTAAATTCTTTGATTTGGATACAATGTAAAAGGTCATTGGTCCAGGATTCCAGGATCCACGAGGCTGAGTTTATGCACGGGATAACTTCAGTTGAGCAGGTGATGTCGGTGATGGGAAGTGGAATCAGGTATAGAATGATTCTTGTGATAGATATATTTCGTAAAAAGACGATTAAAAGTTAAGAAGAGGTATGCCTGTATAGAAAATATACAAAAATAAAGAAAAGTAAGGCAGAAACCCCGAGAAGTGGTTGTGACGTGAAACAAAGCTGCGCATCAGGTGCGTCTGCCTCCCTGCACCTCCTATCATTTCAGGCGACTGTTCCATCATTGTCCCCTCCCCCGACTTCCCAGGAACTTCGACTCCATCAACTTGTTTTTTCCCTTTATATTCCTCTGGACTTGTGTGTTCTCTATCTCTCTTTTTATTTCACCTTCTCCGCCTCCCGAATCCCATCATGAATCCCGAGTGGTAAGCCTTCCCCGTTTCCCATCCACCCTCAAATGCCCTTCTATGAGCCCTGATTTGGTTGACTACATGAGTCTGCCTGTGTGTTGAATTTTGACTGATGTGATGTTGATTTCTAGAGTACCGTCGCATTGCTGATTTGACCGTCACACGACCCAAATCCCCAAACTTGCCGATCTCCGTTGCCTAACCATCGAGATAGATACGATTACCTTTTCAAACTGCTCCTCATCGGTGACTCCGGTGTTGGAAAGTCTTGCTTGCTGCTTCGTTTTGCCGATGACACCTACACCGAAAGCTACATCTCGACAATCGGCGTTGACTTCGTACGTCTCGGAAGCTGCAGAGTATTTAGCCGCAATAGAATAGCGGTGCTGACAGGTCATCATAGAAAATCCGCACAATCGAGCTCGATGGCAAGACAGTGAAACTTCAGATCGTATGACTATATTGAACACCAAATATTTAAAGCAAAGCTAAGAATACGTGCAGTGGGACACCGCCGGCCAGGAGCGTTTCCGTACCATTACATCTTCTTACTACAGGGGCGCTCATGGAATTTGCGTGGTTTACGATGTCACCGACATGGATTCCTTCAACAACGTGAAGCAGTGGCTCCAGGAGATTGACCGATACGCTACCGAGGGTGTTAACAAGCTGCTCGTTGGAAACAAGAGCGATATGGAGGACAAGAAGGTCGTGGAATACACCGTTGCCAAGGTATGTTTAAAGGCAAACCCAGCACCGCTGGGACAGATTATTAACATGTCTTGATTGCACTTTTACAGGAGTTCGCCGACAGCCTCGGAATTCCTTTCCTCGAAACTTCGGCCAAGAATGCGTCCAATGTCGAGCAGGCATTCTTGACAATGGCACGACAGATCAAGGAACGCATGGGAACGGCCACTGTCAACAACAAGCCGACTGTGCAGGTTGGCCAGGGCCAAGGTGTCCAGTCTGGATCGGCGGGTGGCTGCTGCTAAACGACACGATGTTCTCTTTGTGTGGTACGGTGCTTCACTTTGGCGCAATGTTACATCATGATTTTGAGGGGTTTCAAGCGGCGTGGTATCTAATCGGCAGAAGTCAGGCTTGTCAGGCCTTTGGAAACTTGACATGTTCCTGACGGGCAAGGAGAAGCTTCTCCATGGAGCTGGCAATCGTTATGATGATGCCGTTGGGGGTTCTTTCCTGCCTTGTATTCGCTTTAGACGGCCTGCGTTCTATCCTCATTACTGCGTTTGCTTATGCGATTACCGCCGGTTTCTGCGTTCTCATGATCTCCTGGCCACGTCTCTGCTCTATTACCTTGGCCCATCATTCTCTCTGTGTCTTTCCCCCCCCCCCTTTTCACCTTTCTATTTTCTWTTTTCGCTTTTTGCTTTTTGCTTTTTTTTTTTTCTGTAGGTTGGATTTCTCACTTGTGAATGGACTAATAGCGAGAACCTTGCGACTCCTCGAGGCATACTGCCTCACACGGGGCTACTTTGTATGTTTTTCTTTTCTTTTTATTTCAGTAAACCAGTTCGTTGTACTATGTAGAGTTTCCTAGTTCAATATAAAATACATATTCGGATCCCCTACCAGGACGTCTATGAAGATATATAATCACATGCAAGTCACAGGCGCCGACTCCAATATAATAGATCGTTTAACGCATATAACGAGGATACCTAGGTAGTTCGGAGATATTACCAATTTTAGTTTATTCGAACGTGACACATTTCAAGTCACTTTATTAGGACGCAGGTACCGAGGACCTCCATAAATCCAACCAAATCCATCAAATAATCTTGTACAAGGTGAATCTGCGCTATGGGCGTTTCGGAATGCAGTGGAGTTGCCGAGGCACTCAGCACTTCGGCAAAAACGTCATGAACATCCATCCCATCCCCCTTCAAGCCGACAAATCATCTCGATGGTCTTAATGTTTCAAACATTCTTTACCTCCTGACATATTTCATCCTTTTCCGTCCTTTACAGGTTATACGTTACACCTGAACACAGTTCAATAATCCAGCTCTTCCCATCATGTCTCAACCAGGAGCCGAGCCGAGCAAGGCAGCATCAACTGCTGTTCAGCAGAGCGATAACATCGCACACGCGCTGGCGGGCGCAGGAGGGGGGGTTCTGTCGATGGTTTTGACGTATGCTTCCCCGCGTTTTCCCCATCGCTGCCGCTAACCCCATACCCACTCCAGATACCCTCTGATCACTTTGTCGACAAGAGCCCAAGTCGAGTCGAAGCGTGCACACTCAACCACCCTTGATGCCGTACGCCGTATTGTACAGAGAGAAGGTATTTCGGGACTATATTCCGGCTTGGAATCAGCGCTGTTTGGAATCAGCGTCACCAATTTTGTGTATTATTATTGGTATGAATTCACGCGTGCAGTCTTTGAGAAGGCCGCCATCCAGGGAGGCCGAGCTTCGAGAAAGCTCACGACGGTGGAGTCTATGATTTCGGGTGCCATCGCAGGGAGCGCCACGGTGCTGATTACCAACCCGATCTGGGTCATCAACACTCGCATGACTGCTCGCAAGTCTGAGGCGGAGGAAACACTGCCTGGTGCCAAGAAAACAAAGGCATCCACCCTCAGCACCCTAATGGACCTGCTCCGGCAGGAGGGCCCCAAGGCCCTATTTGCCGGTGTCCTCCCAGCATTGGTCCTGGTGATCAACCCAATTCTGCAATACACCATTTTCGAGCAATTGAAAAACGTGGTAGAGCGCCGCCGGCGTATGACGCCGAAGGATGCGTTCTACTTGGGCGCACTGGGAAAGATTATGGCCACCAGCCTCACCTACCCATATATCACCATCAAGAGCCGAGCGCATATAGCCAGCAAGGATGGCCCCAAGGAGAGCTTGAACGGAAGTCTGAAGAGGATCATCCAGGAAGAAGGCTGGAAGGGACTCTACAAGGGTAAGCAATCTTTTGAAAGTTACACCGGGTTGCTATTCACTGACATATCTTCAATAAGGGATTGGGCCCAAGGTCACACAGAGCGCCATCACTGCTGCATTCCTTTTTGCGTTTAAAGATGTGCTGTATGATATGATGGCATCTGCCCGTAGAAAGGGCCGCATCGCTAAATAGACAGGAAATGATCCCTAGTCTACTAGTCCCCTGTGACAACTCCAATGGGCACGTTTTCTGGAGAGACAAGGCCCGGACCCTCAATTCCACTATGTATGCTTGTTCAAGTGCTCGGAATGAGAGCGTACGGGCTGACTTTCACTCGCCCACTATAGAGAATTGACTTGGGTGAAAGTTCTCCGAAGATCTTGGGAAGCTGCCGGGAACTCTTTTAAAGCGATACCCAGGTGTTCTGCAAATATGTACATATGTCGTTTAGTTATTCAGTGGGAATGTCATTCTTATACTTCTTTTGATCATAAAAAATGTTCCCATACTTCAGACCTCACCGCCTTTACGTTGGGTTCACCGCCCATCGCCGCTCATACCCGCGTTATCGCGTTCTGGACGCGATTCTGCTCCATTTCTCCACACTTTCTCCCTGTGTCTTCTGCAAATTCTGGGTTCAGTTTGCCATTCCCCTGCTCCTCTGTCTCTACCTCTTTAAGCTTCTACGCGTATTTCTCCCAGGTATGCTTCTCTCGGTCCCTTTAGGTGGGACAACTTCTAATGCCTGACAGATCCAAGCGTGCCTCTCCGCCGTCGCATTGTCGCATTGTCGCATTGTCGCATTGTCGCATCACCTTTGTGACTCTCATACCGCTGGCTTAGAAGAACTGCGCTCATTACAGAAATTGTCTTTTATACCCCTCTAGAGGCAATACCTTGAACGGCTGTATTGCCTAGGATTCAGCTCTATTAGGGCTGCCAAGGCTATACTGGGATAATTTCTTTCCCTGGCAAGACCATCCTAAGACACAGGCTTGCTTCTATTACAGAAAGGTACAGAAACATACTTAAGTCATTGGCGGGTTGGAAAGGCCAAAACGGAAACCTCAGGTTCAGTGTGAACGAAGTGAGAGCGGGTGCGCCGATGTTATGTCTTTCTCACGTTGCCATCGTCCGACACCAGACGTGAGCGAGCCTAAATCAATATCAACCAAGTTACACATGTGAGAGAGCTCTTCTTCCTTATTTCCTTCCTTCATACCTGACCGTTCTTTTTTTTGCCTAGCTCAGAACATCAGCTGTGGCACTAAAATGTCTCACGGCTTTTCCAGTCTTAATGGCCGGGGTATAGTCCCTGCATTCCCTGGCCTGTCAGCCCGAAGTATTCCGGAAAACCCAGATATTCAACGTGAGACTCTGCGTTTGCTACTGCAGTATTCTAGGGTCTCTTCTTTATCAGAGAGTTCGTCAACTCCCGCAATCTCTAGCCGTACAAGAGACGAGGTCCAAGATGCCTGGCAGACTCCGCAGCCTGAAGTCCAGCCCAGCGAGGCCTCACCTCGTCAAATATCACCTCGACTCACTCGTTCATCAAGTGGCAGCCATGCTACTCGAGCATCTCCTTCCCACTCTGTCGCTCCTTCCTCTGACAGTCGAACCCGGGTTTCCCGTCGCGCTTCCTCACGCGCTTCCTCCCGCGCTCCTTCCCGACTCCCATCTCCCCAATCAGTTTCTGTCTCCACTCCTTCCCCACATAGCATCTCTCCGAATCATCGCGAGCGCCAACGGACTCTTAGGGAGAGTGTGGCAATCTCAAATGCCAGTAGGAACGATGAGGTAGTTGCTCCTAAGTCAAAGCAGCACTTCTCTTACCCACCGGATGCCATGCCATCTGCATCCAGATCCCCCCATTCACGGTCGATCTCCCCGACCACCGAGCAAAGTTCCATTCGTCGTTCTAGTCGAAATAGAGTCCAACCAACCAACTATTACGCCAATCCTTGGGTGAATGTTCCCCTGGAATCGGAAGAGCCAGGCACAATTGTCGAAGCTATTCCGGACACGGTCACGTCATCTTCTCCACAGGAGCCGCGTCGTGTCCCACCCCGTCGTGCAAATGTCCAAAAGCTGCTGTACAGCCGTGAGCTTGGAGGCGGAAATCATCGCCCCATTGTCACTGATGTGGTCTCGGACCTGAGACCATGGAAATCATGGCAAGGTGCTTCGGGCGATCTGCTTGTTCTGGCTTGGTCGCCTGATGGCACTCAGTTTGCGGCAGGCGCCGCAGCTAAATCAGACGAACATAATATGCAGTATAACAAGGCCAACAACCTTCTTCTAGGCGATCTTCAGAGCAATCGTCTAAAGGAAATTCCGGACCATTGGGTTCCACGGCCAACGACGTCAACAGTTGATGACCCACGGCTTTTCATGAGCGTCAATAATATGCAGTGGATTGGTAACCGACTCTACACCGCTAGTTTTGACAAAACTGTCAAGATTTGGGACGTGGAATCAATCCGCAACGTATCCTGCACTCATACCTTGCAGCATGAGTCCCGAGTGGCAGTGATGTCAGTCTCGAAATTCAATCCGGATATATTGGCCACGGGGACAGAATCAATTTTGGTCTGGGACACACGGGATCCGGAAAACTTGACATCGACTCTCCTTCCCCTCGACCGCAATGCACGGTATAAGTCCAATTTTGAATTCTCGTCAACAGCCCTGGCCTGGGGGCATACTCCGTCGACTATGGAATTCTTAGCTGGAGGTCTGGCCGAACCAGGGGAGGAACCAATATACAAAGGTCACCTAGGCTTGTGGCGAGCCCGTGAATCTGCATTTGAAACCATCAGGATGACTTCTACTTCGCATAATGTCTTTGACATTAAGTGGCACTCTTCGCTGCCCATTTTTGCAACGGCCAGTCCTGAAGATCCTCACAGTGCACGGATAAAAGGTATCGGCATTACCACGAAATCAATTGTGAGAGTGTTTAGCCTTAATTGCGACCTCCAAAAACGCGTGCCGTCCGTGATGGAATTCTCCTGTCCGGCGTTAGATGTCAATGAGGTCAGTTTCTGTCCAATGGATCCGAATGGCACATATGTCACCGCTAGTTGCACAGATGGTAAAACCTATGTTTGGGATAGTCGCAAGGGTGATGCAATTCTTCACGAACTTCGCCATAAGGCCCCGCTTAACCCAATTGATCACCAAAGAACCCGGGAAACGGCAGACGTGGGCGTCAGGGTAGCGCTGTGGGGTTCGTCTGTGGAACAATTCTACACCGGTGCGTCCGATGGTGTTCTCAAACGATGGGATATTCGCCGGTCACCTGAAGATGTCCTCCTTGAGGATGTCGCATCTTTTGATGAGGAGATCATGTGCGCATCCTTCACCGAAGATCAGTCTCATCTCCTTGTCGGGGGTTCTGCAGGAGGCGTGCATGTGCTATCATCGGGGCCTTGTTCGGACCCTGATATAACAACTTTCGAGTTCGAACACGCCCCAGAGGCCGAAAAGCCTAGTGATAGTGGCGTCGTTGCAGGAAACCAGCTTGTCTCCTCCGGCCAGGTTGTTAAGCACGAAACATTTGGTATGGGTCAAGGGCCCTCTTACACGGGGCCTTTTGCCTTGTGGGCTAGGAACGCCAAACGAGACGTTTCTTCTGATCGAATTAGGGATGTTCCTTTGCTCAAAAAATACCAGAGCCAACAGTTGGATGGACCGCCACCAGAAGATCGTGCCGACCTCGATTTGAACCAGCGACGAGAAGTGAGAAGACAAATACAGCTCGCTGAAATACGAAATCGAGGATTGCACAAGAGAAAGCGCCAGGAGCAGAATGATCCTTCTAAGTTCCTCTTCCAGGGCCCTATATCTTTGTCTTCCCTTGGCTCCTCCCGGCCGGCGAAGAAGAGGAAGAAAAAAGCCGAGAAAAGGGAAGTGAAAAGGGAAGAAAACCAAGAAGAGGACCGAGATGAGAAAGACGACCGTGGAGAGAAAGGAGAGAACGGAGAAGACCGGAGAGAGGACAAAGCGAAAAAGAAATCTCGGAGCAAAAAGAAGGCTCGCAAGGTCGCGCGTCAGATAATCAGTAACACAGAAGATGTTGACCTTACTCTCCTGGACTCAGACACGGAGACGGAGACGTCAAACCGACATCAGTTTGACCTTGAGGAGCTCCTAGAGGCTCTTGAGAATGATAATTGGTTCCCGGCCAGTGGAGAAATTGACCCCAACATCCAAAAAGAGATAGTCTAATTTGACACATTACTTGATATTGATGTGTTTAGCATATAGCATTGAAGCGTGGAGTTCTGATTTGGCCCGGGGGGGGTTCTCCTTTTTACTTGAACAGTAAATTTTCAGTTACAGCGAGAGCCATCAATAATGTTAGTGTGTACATGAGATTAATATGACCGATAAGTTGAAATCTTGAACGTGGTAGCCTGTACTCCGTAAATATATGATGTTACTATAAATGGCCTTTATATCCATGGATGATGACATCACCCCTTCGGGAGGCGCAGTTTAGATGCCTGAGGCCACCACTCTCCGCTTACTGCCCGAATATATATTCATGGAAGAAGCAAGATCTCTCATCCTCACTCTCATTCTCACTCTCCCCATGTACACACTCTTATTTTTCTCTCCTCTGAACCTAAACCAATTGAACATTGGCACAATTCAAGTGTTCAGTCTTGCAACACATTCAACCTAATCATACCTGTCACATCATGTCGTTCGCCCCGCCTTCCGGGCCTCCCCCGCCCTCGGTACCTGAGGGATGGAAAGCGCAGTATGACGATCGATACCAGACTTGGTATGTATTTACTCATCTTAACGAAGTCCAAAATACTGACAATCAGCCAGGTATTATGTGGACCTTGCCACGGGCAAATCGCAATGGGACCGCCCCGAATTTCCCCCACCGCGCGGTGACGCCAGTCTTCCAACCGATTCTCTCCCGCCATCGTACAGCAATTCAGGGCCTGACGACCCAGCAGCAATAGCCGGTGCGGGAGACAAGAAGCAACCAATGGGATCAAACAACCCCTATAACCCTTCAACAAATACTAGCCCAGGCAACGCCAGCCCTCACGCAATCGACGAAGACGCACGACTTGCCGCCAAGCTCCAAGCTGAGGAAGACGCTCGGGCTGGCATACGAGGTACCGGAGCCGGACCGGGAGATCGTGGCGCATCATCAGACTACTACAACGATGCCTCGCGGCCGCAATCCACCGGCCCAGGCGGATATGCGGCGGGCCCAGCGTCGCATAGCCCGATAGCTGAGCAGGAAAAGAAGCGCAGCAAGGGTGGATTTTTCAGCAAGCTGCTAGGCAAGAGTTCGAGCTCAAGCAGCAGGCCGCCTCGGCCACAGCACCAGTACGCCTCGTATGCCTCGTATGCCCAGCAAGGTCCTCCCCCTGGTTCATACCACGGCGGTGGAGGCTATCCTCCGCAACATGGCCCCCAGTTTGGATATGGACCCCCGGGACCGGGATACGGAGGTGGATACGGAGGATACCCGCAGCAGGGTGGATATTACCCACAGCAACCGCCTCGCAGACAAGGTGGGGGTATGGGAACAGCCGGTGCTGCTGCTATGGGTGTTGGTGGTGGTTTGCTTGGCGGTATGCTGATTGCTAATGCTATTGATGATGACCATCATGACAGCGGTGATTACGGCGGCGGCGGCGATGATTATGGTGGTGGTGATGACTTCGGAGGAGGAGGTGACTTCGGAGGAGGGGACTTCTGAGCTCGGTTGTGCTTCGATTTATTTGATTGTTCTGCTCTTTTCTTCTTTGGTTTGTTACTAGGATGGACTCGGGATAAGGGACAGGCCCGTGTACAGCTCGAGGGACTTATAGGCGCTCTGGTATCGGGATTTGGGAGCATTGCTTTTGTTTCACCTAAACAGCTCTAGCCATTTATCGGCATTTGGCTCCAACTTTATGAGCCTTGAGCAGCTTCAGTTAACTTTGTATCATACAATCAGCCACGAAACAATGACAAGGTACCATGTCGAGAACGGTCAATATAGGAAGTAATGATCTTCTATCCGCGCCTCCGGGCAGGACCACTGGTATCTCTACCAGTTGAACCAGCCTGGGCCGCATCGTTGGCCGTGGGGTTAGGACCACCAGTGCCCGCCATCCAGCTGGCCAGATCAAACCCGCCACCAGCCATGGCATTGGAGGTGGCGCCGGTGATGGGCGAGGAGCGAGAATGTTGCTCAAATTCGGCGCGCATCTCGGGATCCACTACACAACAGGGTTAGACACAAAGATCGGTTAGGATGAAGGGGAAGAGACATACTGTTCTCCATGAGCTTGGGCATGACAAACATGAGACCCAGCGCGACAACTGCAATTAACACCATTGGGTTCTTGACGAGACTCAACGGAGAGACTACAATTCAATCCATCGTTAACACAACTGAAGACATTTACTGCAGGTTGCATCTGCGGGATAAGGGAAGCTCACATTGCGCGCGCTGCTCATAAAAGACCTTCCGTCCCAGGACCTTGGCCTCGACAACCACATCAATCTGCTTCTTTCCAGCAACATCCACGATATATTTCTCTGCGCCACGGTTATCCCACGGGTTCCCGCGGAAAGTCTCCCAGATACCGAGAATTGATCCATCAGCCGCAACATCGACGCGGTAGGGGACGAAGACGTAGTCGCCAGCAGAGCGGATATCGAGCAAGTAGGACTCGGGCTGAGCATCCGGACCGGAGGATGGAAGATTATGGAACACAAATGTGGCCGAGCGGGTCAATGATGCGGACAGGATGTGATCTTTCCCACCAGAGGGGAGAGTGGTGAGAGTGGCATGGCTGGTTACGGGGAGGACATGCGGGTTTGGGAGGGGACCAGAGGCAGGAATGGTGATCGTCAAAGAGCTGGCAGATACCAGACTGCTGATCCCCAGCAGGAGAAGAGAGGAGAGCGAGAAGTGCATGGCGGAGATGTTTTGTTGTGGAAGACATGGGCCATGGACCGATCAGCAAGCAGTGTCCGCATCACGTGATGCGTCTCTTCTCTCCAGCTCTTGGATGCACGAGCATCTCGAATCACCTAAACCACCATCTTTGTTTTCCAAAACACAGAGCGTCATGCCTGTCTACCTTATCTCCAGGTACAAGGACCTCCTAAAAGTTCGTTTCCGAAAAGAAACACATCGTTCTAACGTCAATTTGAATAGGATCGCGGATCCCCTCTTCGCCCTGGCTATGGGCGTCTCTGCTGCCCTCACCCGCATCCGCCGTGACCAGCGCGAACAACACCCCAACCGTGCATCACAAATCACATACGGAAGCATTGTACAAACGAGCGGGCATCGGTTACAGCGGTGGTGGAATGGAGACTTCCAGGATGTTTAAACAAGGCCTTGCGATATATCATCGGTTTGGAGTTTTGGTTTGGGAGGTTCTCGCCAAGAATTAATATTGATACTTGTACATATCTAAAAAAGTTGGTCTAATAGCATGGAATGACGGAATGGTCACTCTATACTTCGGCACCGGGAGGATGCAATTCTTGTATAGTTTCGGTTCTCCAAGTGCGGAGGGCCTGAAAGGTCCGAATGAGGGTTGTTTTAATTCTCTATGATCTACAATGTACAGAAAGAAGTGTTTGAATTAGAAAGAATTTTGATTCACTAGGATTTTTTTCCCCTAGAAAAGAGATAACCTTGTATCTATGCAATCATGCGCAAAAGGAAACCTTGATACCCCATAAGTTCGTAAAACAAGACGTGAAAGGAAACGAGTGCCAAATGGCAAATAATAAAGAATCATTCAGAGCGAAACGTTTAGTCAAGCTCCTCGGGCTTCTCCTCGACCTCGTCAGCGGAGCGGGCACCCTCGGGGGCACCAGCGCCAGGGGGAGCCTGGCCGCCGTAGGCAGCGGAGATGATGGGGTTGGCAACAGCCTCAAGCTCCTTCTGCTGGGACTCGTACTCGTCCTTCTCAGCAGTCTGGTTGCTGTCGAGCCAGCCGATGACCTCGCTGATCTTGTCCTCGACCTTCTTCTTGTCATCGTCGGAGATCTGGAGCTTGCCCTCGGAAAGAGTGTTCTTGAGGGAGTAGGCGTAGGACTCAAGGCCGTTCTTGGCCTGAATACGGGCAGCCTCAGCCTCGTCCTCCTCCTTGTACTTCTCAGCCTCGGAAAGCATGCGCTCGATCTCCTCCTTGGAGAGACGGCCCTTGTCGTTGGTGATGGTAATCTTGTTGGACTTTCCGGTACCCTTCTCGAGGGCGGAGACGTTCATGATACCGTTGGCATCGACATCAAAGGTGACCTCAACCTGGGGAACACCACGGGGGGCGGGGGGAATGCCAGTGAGCTCGAACTTTCCGAGGAGGTTGTTGTCCTTGGTGCGAGCACGCTCACCCTCGAAGACCTGGATCAGGACACCGGGCTGGTTATCGGAGTAGGTGGAGAAGGTCTCGGACTTCTTGGTGGGGATAGTGGTGTTGCGCTTAATCAAAGGAGTCATAACACCACCGGCAGTCTCAATACCGAGGGAAAGAGGAGCGACATCGAGAAGCAGGATCTCGTTAGTGGACTTAGAAGACTGGTCACCGGACAGGATAGCGGCCTGGACGGCAGCACCGTAGGCAACGGCCTCATCGGGGTTGATGGACTTGTTAGCATCCTTGTTGAAGAAGTCGGAGACGAGCTTCTGGATCTTGGGGATACGGGTGGAACCACCGACAAGGACGATCTCGTGGACGGAGGACTTGTCAATCTTGGCGTCACGGAGGACACGCTCAACGGGCTCCATGGTGCCGCGGAAGAGGTCCTGGCAGAGCTCCTCGAAACGGGCACGGGTGATGGAGGTGTAGAAGTCGACACCCTCGAAGAGAGAGTCGATCTCGATGGAGGTCTGGGCAGCGGAAGAGAGGGTGCGCTTGGCACGCTCGCAAGCGGTGCGGAGACGACGGAGAGCACGGGCGTTGGTGGTCAGATCCTTCTTGTGCTTACGCTTAAACTCGTTGACGAAGTGGTTGACCAGACGGTTGTCAAAGTCCTCACCACCCAAGTGGGTGTCACCAGCAGTGGCCTTAACCTCGAAGATACCCTCCTCGATGGTCAGGAGAGAAACATCGAAAGTACCACCACCAAGATCGAAGATCAGAACGTTGCGCTCACCCTCGACCTTCTTGTCAAGACCGTAGGCAATGGCAGCGGCGGTGGGCTCGTTGATGATACGGAGGACGTTGAGACCGGCAATGAGACCGGCGTCCTTGGTAGCCTGACGCTGAGAGTCGTTGAAGTAGGCAGGGACAGTAATGACAGCGTTGTTGACGGTGCCACCGAGGTAAGCCTCAGCGGTCTCACGCATCTTGACGAGGATCATAGCGGAGATCTCCTCGGGTGTGAACTGCTTGGCCTCACCCTTGAACTCAACCTCGATGACGGGCTTGGTAGCCTTCTCGATGATCTTGAAAGGCCAGTGCTTCATATCGGCCTGGACCTCAGCGTCGTTAAAACGGCGACCAATGAGACGCTTGGCATCGAAGACAGTGTTGTGGGGGTTCATGGCGACTTGGTTCTTGGCGGCATCACCGATGAGACGCTCGGTGTCGGTGAAACCGACGAACGAAGGGGTGGTGCGGTTACCCTGGTCGTTGGCAATGATTTCAATGCGGTCATCACGGAAGACACCCACACAGGAGTAGGTGGTTCCCAGATCAATACCGACGGCGGGAGCCATGGTGAATGTGTGTAATCGTTAAAAAAGAAAAGAAGAGGTAGAAAGAGATTCGTGAATCAAGAGGGTAGGTAGTGTACAAAGAGTAAAAAGGGTATTTTGATGAGAGAAGGAAAGAAGAAGAGGAAAAGGACGAGGGCTGAGAAAAGCTCCTATATAGTGAGCGGTGTATTGCTCCAGAAGCTTCTAGAGGAAGGCTTCCATGGGGATCCATGAGATTCCATGAGCTTCGATGGCCCAGCAACCACTTATTACGTCCTTCACCAAGACTTTAGTAGGTTCCAGATGAGCCTAGTGGAGACTTCAAGTCTACAATTTACTTGATTGTCTCTAAATTCCTTGTCGACGATGTCAATTCCTCTTTTTTTCACTCCGATTCATCATGTTCTTTCACGTTCTCAGCTTTTTTTATGGCGGGGCTGTATGATGTAATAGTGGGATGACTCCTAAGGCGGTGTCAGGTATGGTATTAATACAAGATGAATACCGGTCACCATGGGAGACCGTTTGATTATATGTCTTGGGTTGTCTTGGGGTGAAGGTATTGTTGGTAATGGTATGGTCATTTATGTATGCGTCATAGTGAGTTCATGACCCTTTCAAAATAAAAATGAAAATCAGCTGACTAACTTCGGATGGGGGTTTTTCCGGAACATTCCAACCTTCCAAGGTTGGAAATGCAGGTATATTATGTAATCCTAGCTGACTAAGGCTGGAAGCTTCCAACCTTGGAAGGTTCCTGAGTTCAGCTTTCTACAACATACTATCTTCTAGTCTCATCAACAGAGTATTTGCTTGAATGATCTAGCTATCTACATATGTATTTATACAACATAAAGAACTTAAGAACCTATGTCTCATCTAGGCATATCATATGGAAAAAAAAGTAAATATTGGAACTCTTTAATTCCCCTGCCAAGAACCTGATTTGTATCCTACCTAACGGAGTACGGAGTACAGAAAGAACTATGGAGTACTAGTAACATCGATGATCTATTCCGTACATTTTAAACAAATCGGAGGTACTCCGGAGAATCTACAATTTTCTCATATTTCTTATTCTTCTTAAGCCTTAAAAAGGCCGGGCCAAGAAGCTTCCAGGGCTTGCGCCATCCGCGCTAAGCATTTCTCCTTACCCTTGTAGATGTAACATGCCCAGGTGGCATTTCCTCTTCGTCCAATCGGGGATTTCTTCTTTATCTCTTTAGGATTGCGAATACTTACCCCAGTCGCACATCATGAGACATTTTTAAAGTAGGTTTAGTTTTCAGAGAATATATTCCATGGGCTATCGCATTTCATTAGGATTCCTCTGGATTCCTCTTCTGAATCCTCTTCGACATGTTCTCTGCACTGAAGAGTAAGAGGCCCGAGGACCAATCCGAGGTCAAAATAGATCAAGGGACTATGGGCTCAGAGGGCCTAGAGTTCTCTTCTAAAAGCCCAAATGTGACGGAGACCGCAGTGGATGAAGAAAACCTCCATTTCAAGGGGGAAACAGCCGCCATTGAACAGGAGACACACGATAACCCTGAGATTGCTGCATTGCCCTTGTCCGTGAGACAACTAATCAGCTTGTCCGATGACCCCGACTTACCGACAATCACTTTCCGTTATTTTGTGCTCTCGATCGTCTTTGTTATTCCTGGAGCCTTTTTGTCGCAGATGAGTTACTTCCGCACAACGAAGGCACCATACTCCATCTTCTTTGTTCAGATAGCCTGTCACTATGCCGGTCACTTTATGGCCACAGTCCTTCCGGACTGGAAGATTGGGCTACCTGGTACTCGCTTTTCTTTTAGCCTGAACCCAGCCCCGTGGAGCATCAAGGAGCATGTTTTGGTCACACTGACTGCAGCTTCTGGAGCTACGTACAATCTGGGATATGCTCCCATCGTCCTAGCAGAGCTTTGGTACGGTACACGAGTCAACCCGGCGGTTGCAATCTTTTTCATGCTTTCTATCGTATGGATTGGCTACTCCTTTGCTGCTCTTGCACGGCAAATTCTTTTGCCTGACCCGGAGTACATCTGGCCCCAAGCTTTGATGCAGACAACATTGTTCGAGACTTTCCGCAAAACAGACACCTCGTCGACTCTCGCTCGGCGCCAGATGAAGGTGTTCTTCTTCGCGCTTCTAGGGATGACCATGTGGCAATTCCTTCCAGAGTATGTTTTCCCGTTCACCTCATCTTTGGCCTTCCTATGCTGGGTGGCACCTCGCAATCCGGTGGCGAACTTCATTGGCTCAGGTATTGGTGGCATGGGCTTCCTCAATCTCTCGTTGGATTGGTCAAACGTGAATTGGAATGGATCCTCTATCATGACAACCCCATACTGGACCCAGGTCATCTTGTTCCTGGCATTTGCTTTCAATTGTTGGGTCCTACTTCCTGCAGCAAAGTGGGGGAATCTAGGTTCTTTCAAGCACGGACTCATGTCAAACAGCCTTTTCCTAGGCAATGGTACAACCTACCCGACCCTCGACGTACTCACCCCAGACTATCACCTGAACTTGACCACTTACGAGGAGTATGGGCCGATGTATATGGGGTTGCAAAATGTATGGGCGACATTTTTCGACTACGCCAAACTTCCAGCAGCGGTCACTTGGATCTTGACATTTGGATACGCACAGGTTTCCGGGAATGTCCGAAGGATCTGGTCGTCTCGCAAGGCAGAGAAATCCACGAAAAATGAAAGCATTCATCACCAGTATCACGACCGTCTCAACGTTATCCAGAGACAGTACAAAGAGATTCCATGGTGGTGGTATGCTATTCTATTCTCCGTAGCTTTTGTCATTCTGATTGTATTCCTCGCACTTGGACATCTCTTCATTCCAATCTGGACGTTATTCGTGGCACTTGCGAGTGCTGCCGTTCTGGTCATCCCGTTTGCTTGGCTTTACGCCATTTCCAACTACCAGCTTGAGACGGGCTCTTTCAACGAACTCATGTACGGCTACATGGTCCACACAAAAGCCGGAGAGGCCCACCAACACCCCTGTGGCCCTTCTGTCTATGGGTCTATCGCGGGTGACGCCTGGTATCGTGCACAGTATATGCTCCAGGACCAAAAGATCGGTCACTACATGCACATTCCGCCCCGCACGGTTTTCTTCTCTCAAATTTTCGGCACTTGTATGGGTGTTCCAATCAACTATGCCGTCATTCGTTGGATCATGGACACCAAAGGAGATTATCTGACTGGCAAGAAAACAGACCCGTTAAATCAATGGACAGGGCAGTCCTTGCGGACTTCAAACACAATGGGAGTTCAGTACGCTGTGCTTGGTCCAAAGAGGCTCTTTGCTGAGACAGAAATGGCCGTGCTTCCCTGGTCATTCCTTATAGGGGCAGTCATTCCTCCCATTCTCTTCTGTCTCCACCGGTTCTTCCCTCGGCTTCGAATTGACCTGTGGAATGTCAGTATCTTTTTTGGAGGACTGGCTATGTTCTATGGTAACATCAGTACTGGTTACACATCTGCCATTATTGGTGGGTATGTTGTAATGTATTGGGCTTACCGCCGCCATTTTGAGGTTTGGAAGCGGTACAATTACCTGCTTGCTGCTGCGTTTGATGCCGGATTTAACCTCAACATGTTGCTTGTCTTCTTCTTTTTCGGAGCAGGCAAGCAAATTTCGATGCCAAAATGGTGGGGCAATAGTGCAGCGTCTGTGGAAAGATGTTTTGCTCTCGAAAGCTGATCTAATTTCATGACTCGGTACAGGAATAGCTGATATTATGAGTTATAATATGAAATTTATGAAATTTGCGTCTTCACACTTCAACAAATGTAGACAAACGGAGCGTCCTAGTATGTTGTAATATTTCTGATGGCCTGGGGCTATAACTTGCCTATAGAAACAAGTTAGATATGTTTTATATATTTGCTTACTTTACTTCTTTCGATTCATCTTCAGTTCCTTTCCAGTTGGCGTTTGTACCTGATGCCTCAGGGCAAGATCTGTCACGGGGTTTGATTACCCGCGATAGCCAATCAGACGGCGAGATCGCCCTTGCAGGTTGTTTTGGTTCGAGGGGGAAGACCTTACTTTGCAGACCGTCTTTTAAAATTCCCCTTGCCCCCTTTCCACCAACTATCCTTCCTACAATTCTCCATCCACTCTAAATAAACCTCATCATGGCTGACCAGGCGACTATTTCCAACCCCAACGAGGAAGCCTTCGCCAAGGGCAAGGGCAAGGCTGACCCCACGCAAGATATGAGCATGGACGAGGAGAGCGAGTCTGAGAGTGAGAACGAGATCGTGAGTAACAATTTCCACGCCCACCCAATTTCTTTTATGCTAACTTCCTTGCGTGTTACTAGGCTGACAATGGTGTGTACCCGCCCCCAACTATCACCCAAGCAACCATGTCTGAATGACCACATGCTTCAGAACGACCATCAATTGCCTTCATACTGACCCTTTCTATTCCTAGATGAGGATGAAGACACACAAGACAACCTCAACGACCCCATCGACCAGAGCAACATCATCCAAGGTGGCCGACGCACACGCGGCAAGGTCATTGACTACTCCAAGATCTCCACCGACGAGATGGAGGATGACGAGGATGATGATGAGGAATACGAGAGCCGTGAGGACAATGAGACCAAAGATGATGATCAGATGCGGGACTAAGCTCGATGAATACAAAACTTCCGGGTGGCATGGAATTGCTTTGAACGATAGGCGCCACGGATCGGTCACAATGTTTTTCTTTCGCGTGTGTCCATAACATGTCTCACGATTGTGTGATGACAATGAATCAATGAATATCTCTTCGGATCTCTGTTCCCAACCCCGTTAATATGCACTTAGTCCATTATGGGTTGGTCGATGCTCACGGGTTCAGCCTATGATGATGTAATTTGTAGACCATCCCTGAGGCTATAGTTTGGAATGGGCAAAGCATTGCCCATTGTACTCCACCATAATCAATCCTACCTGACCTAATGGACAATAAACAGAATCCCACACGAACCACAACTGCTGTGTATCCCGTCGATTCTAGCACTTGGGCTATCACGTGCTGTTCTGCTGTTCGGCGAGTAACAACGGGCGAATAGCAACGCTATGGCCACCTTGATGTTTTTAGCTCCGCAAACATCGAGAGACTCGAACAGTGATCGCCTTGGATTTTGACCTTTACGAAATGCCCGATTGCTGTTGAACAACTTATCCATCTGCAGTTGATGTTCCTCCTCTCCCCCCGGTCGCGAACTCTAGCTACATTCCACGACCGCCATGGCTTCACGGTATAGTTCCACCATCAATATCTCGGTTCATTATGGGGTCGCCTTCAGCCAGCTAATGCAGCAGTAATCTAAATAGATTTCCGCGTCAACGTGATCCCCGCGCCTCTTCGTCGCTCTTCGATCAATACGGTGGCGACTCTCGCCAAGCTAGCAGATCGCCTGCCCAACAACCAGGTGGATACGGGTACGGAGGTTACTCCAATCCAGCACCTAATGGTTATGCGAGTAGCGGTGCAGCTGGAGCGGGATATCAAAGTGCATCGCCCGACAAAAAGTGCGTTGAGTGGCTCATTATCTTTTGAAGTCTTCCGTCGTTCTTCCGAGGAAGGATGTATAGTTGCTAACCAAGGCTTTGTTATAGGGGGCACTACTCCGATGCAGTTCTCTCATCTCTCGAGTCACAAAATGACGCTGAAGTTGAGGGTATCAGTGCCAAGGTTAAAATGTTGAAGAATGTAAGGAGCCTCGCACCCATATCTCCAGACCCAGCAAAAGCAGGTCGTTTAATGGCAACCACTGACAGGAAAACCATCTAGATCACACTCGCAATTGGCGATGAAATCCGTGACACCTCCCACATCACCGACCTCAACGATTCATTCGACAACACCCGAGTCCGACTCCGCGGGAATATGAACCGCATGCTTCGTATGGCCGAGAGCACCGGCATCGGCTGGCGAGTTTGGCTCGGCTTCTTTTTCGCTGTCTTCGTCCTGTTCTTCTATGTGTGGGTATTTTGAAAGTATACCCCTGCTGTCTCTCGAAGACGTGCACTCGCGCTCTATACTATGTCGTCCACGCCCGCCTTTCTCGTCTTTATCATCTTTAATCTCTCGTCTTACTTCACGCAAAACCCAGCGACTTGCTCCTTTACTTGTTCTCGTATGGATTGAGCCACGCGCATGACTTATCAGTATCTTCAGCATGGGGATCTTGGCTTTGGTGCTGTGAGGTGTTCTGGGAGTATGGATTCTTTGAGCTATGTATATGCAAAACCCTGCCATTGACTCAGATGTCGGCCATGTACCGCTTTCTGGGTTGGCACGTTGGAGATATTCCTGGTATTCATCTCCGGAGATAATTCAGGACTGATGTCCGATATGATCCGATGATGGTTAGGTTATTTCTGGTTTGATATTGGAAGATGTTTTTAAGAAAACTGTACATAGTGCTATAAAACAATATACAGAGACTACCCTAACAAACTAACGAAAGAAACCATTTACAGGTCAAGCTTTAGTTCCTGTGACTGTGTTTGCCTCAAAACGTGTTGAAGTCATGTTCATTGAATCTTTTTATAAGGAGGTATCATAAGCTGCTATCAAAACTCCAAGGCAGATCCCGAGGTTCCCAAGGTCTATCTTTTTAAGTCGACACAAAACGCCGTGGATGAAACCGAACAAGCCTAACATCAAAAATATTTTGGATAGCCTCTCTAGTTCAGATTATCCCTGGGCCCACCGATATGCCGCGGGAACCTTCTCGCAAACCCGCTTCGTCGACTGCCCTGGCTGGTTATGGATGCGCGCAGATCTTCGTCGCTGTAAAGCATGCTGCTGGAATCAAACGCATCGCCACCACCGCTCCAGCGATTAAGGAAACGGCGTTGGGCTTCAGTCTCGGGCTCGCGGCGCAAAGTTGGAGGTGGAGGCAAGCCACGACTGTTTGGCGTGCTGGTGCGAAAGTTCTCCGCAAACCTGGATTGGATAATACTGGTTTCGTTTTCATCGTCCTCATCACTCAGCTCCTCTTCGCTATCTGTGTGCTGCCATTCCCCTTCTTGCTCCGAAACTTGCTCTGCGGCATCTGGGATATCATCGTCGAGGTCGCGCGTCATGTCTTCACTCACACTGTCACCGTCGGCAGCAGGTATCTCCGCATCCAGATCAGGCTGGTTGTCGAAATCGTCCTCTTCTTCGTCGTCATACAGGCCCGAGCCCTCATAGTCATCATCGGGGAAACCTTCAGGGATGTCATCATCCAAGTCGCGCTCCATATATTCCCCTTCGTCTCCAATGTCATCTTCCTCAAGCCCTTCTTCGCCTTCCTCGATAAGACCCGAGGCCTCCTCCTCCGCGTTGGGGATATCGTCATCCAAATCGCGTTCCATGCCTTCGTCCTCTTCTACTTCCCCTCCCTGCATCCCCATGTCATCATCCATAATTCCCTCTCCCTCTGCAGCCTCCATCTCAGCTGCAGCCGCCTGTAGCGCCTCTTCGCGCTCCGCTTCCTCCTCCTTCATACCGAGCATTGTCTTCGCACACCCCGCCGGTTTGATCCATGAGTATCCAAACGACGCTATGTTCAATTTTCGAGCGCGTAGCGAGCGTTCCTCTGCGGCTAATGTGGCAATTGTGTTGGCAGAAGAGCGGGATGGCATGAATGAGCGATTACCGCTGGACGTGCCGGCATTGCGTCGGGCGAGGTGGTTTGCAGCGGAATTGTTGTCGCCAGCTTGTTGATCGGAGGTAGAGCGATATGGTTGAGAGGATCCGAACCAGAGTTCGTGGGACTGTCAAGTTGTTAATTGTTAATTTCCTCGAGGGCTGGGTTGAGATGCGCCAGCACTTACATCGCGTGGGGTGATGGATGAAAGGGTGAGCATCACTGCAATGATTGTTTCAATACCGGATTTGGGAATACTCTGCCTATCCCAGGGTTTCTGTTTATGGAGCTTTGTGGGGGTATCTTGCGATTTGGAGATACAGCAGGTTGTAGCCGTGCGAAGTAGCAGTTTGTTTATGATGTGGCGCGAGGAGTGGCTACCTGTAGTAGGAACTTCACGACGCGTGTGAGCTTTGATTCTCTTGGAAAAGAAGAAGAAGATATAGAGAAACCTTGGAAGCAATTGGAGATGTCAAGGGCGATATGATCCAGAGATCCAACGGGGAAAGCGCGACGCAGAAAAGGCTGAAGCTCCACAGCCAATCAATTTTCAACTATGCGGGGAATCTCCCGTATATGTTGTACTT
>PKQL01000329.1:0-30922 GCA_002916455.1 Penicillium sp. CF05
CCCCCTTCCATTGTGCATTTCCGTGAACCTAACTGAGAGTTTCAGACCGCCGCGTTTGTTGTTTGGGTTTCATTTTCCCCTCCTGATTTTTTAGCCTGAAAAAACATCGACTCGATCACAATGAGAGAGATTATCAGTTTGAACGGTATGTCAACATCGTCCATCTATTCTGCTCGTCAGAATTGATATATTATATTCAATGAACGCGCTGACATGATTGTTCCCTACAGTCGGCCAGGCCGGTTGCCAGATCGCCAACTCCTGCTGGGAGGTAACTATCCACACCCCAATTGAGGGACAAGTCTTCGGTAAACTGACAGCATCGATTTTCTAGCTGTACTGTCTGGAGCACGGTATTCAGGTACGTTGGAATTCCAATCAAACTCGTGGTGACGCCCAATCTTGACTCGGGCACCCGTACCCCCTATTTTCTTGCCGGAAGGTAAACACCCGCGACTAACATCCATAATAGCCCGATGGATATCTCACTGAGGAGCGCAAGAAGGCCGACCCCGACCACGGATTCAGCACTTTCTTCTCTGAGACTGGTATGAAAATCTTAATTTTTTTTTTCAATGTTCCCCCGCCTTGATGTGCAAATTCCAAAGCATGGCTTCCTAACATTCTTTCTCCCCCACTTCACAGGCCAGGGCAAGTACGTTCCCCGTACTATCTACGCCGATCTCGAGCCCAATGTCGTCGACGAGGTCCGTACCGGTACCTATCGTTCGCTCTTCCACCCTGAACAGATGATCACCGGTAAGGAGGATGCTTCCAACAACTACGCCCGTGGTCACTACACCGTGGGTAAGGAGATGATCGATGAGGTTCTCGACCGTGTGCGTCGTGTTGCCGATGCTTGTGCTGGTCTCCAAGGTTTCTTGGTCTTCCACTCCTTCGGTGGTGGTACCGGTTCCGGTTTCGGTGCTCTCCTGATGGAGCGTCTGTCCGTCGACTACGGCAAGAAGTCCAAGCTGGAGTTCTGTGTCTACCCTGCTCCTCAGAACGCTACCGCCGTTGTTGAGCCCTACAACTCCATCCTCACCACTCACACCACCCTGGAGCACTCCGACTGCTCCTTCATGGTCGACAACGAGGCTATCTACGACATTTGCCGCCGCAACCTCGGCATTGAGCGTCCCAGCTATGAGAACCTGAACCGCCTGATCGCTCAGGTTGTCTCCTCTATCACTGCTTCCCTGCGTTTCGACGGTTCCCTCAACGTCGACCTCAACGAGTTCCAGACCAACTTGGTGCCCTACCCCCGTATCCACTTCCCTCTGGTCGCCTACTCTCCCATCATCTCCGCCGACAAGGCCGCTCACGAGGCTCACTCTGTCACCGAGATCACCTCCAACTGCTTCGAGCCCAACAACCAGATGGTCAAGTGTGACCCCCGCAACGGCAAGTACATGGCCACTTGTCTGCTCTACCGTGGTGACGTTGTTCCCAAGGACGCCCACGGTGCTGTCGCCACCCTCAAGACCAAGCGCACCATTCAGTTCGTCGACTGGTGCCCTACTGGCTTCAAGCTCGGTATCTGCTACCAGCCTCCCCAGCAGGTCCCCAACGGCGATCTCGCCAACCTCAGCCGTGCTGTGTAAGTTTTCATTCCGATTCTTTCGGGTCTTTGGACCTAGTTGCAACTTTAATACTAATTATAATATAGCTGCATGCTATCCAACACCACCGCCATCGCCGAGGCCTGGTCCGCTCTCGACCACAAGTTCGATCTCATGTACTCCAAGCGTGCCTTCGTTCACTGGTACGTTGGTGAGGGTATGGAGGAGGGTGAGTTCTCTGAGGCTCGTGAGGATCTCGCTGCTCTGGAGCGTGATTACGAGGAGGTCGCCTCCGACTCCATCGAGGGTGATGAGGAGCTGGAGCCCGAGTACTAGATTAGCCATGTCTTGTGACCGGTCTTTGGGACTCTTGGTTGTTTCACTTCTACGGGTTGGCTTGGGGACCAACGTGAGTCTAGAGGTTCGGTCTTCGAGCGTCTATCGGGCTTCTTGCAAATAGAAGGGAACATAAGTTTTGCTGCCAATGATTTTCTGGCTTTGTTGTTCGATATATCTTTAATATCCCTGAAGCAGCGATGAAATTTCCCCTCATTCCATCCATTTTCGGGTTTCTACATACGTATGTCATTGTTATTACTCTCTGAAGTTCTTTCCTTGGGTCTCGTAAAGTGTGCACGTCATGAGTAACTGGGTTGGCTCTTGGGGTGTGTCCTCTCAGGGTCGGAGGTTGAAAAACGTCTTTGGCACTAGGGTTGAGCAACATCATGCAGCATATATCTAGGTACGAAATCCTGAGATGAGAGTGTATCGTTTATGTATTGCATTGAGCACTTTTCGGGTTCGGGGCGTAAGAAAGAGATGCGTCCCAACCAAATCTGATGTATAATAATGTAGCGGTTATATTGTTCGGTGGTAGGTTGTCTTCCGGGCGTCTGCATATCTGCGTCAGGGGCAGTAATACTGTCGTGCCCATATTTCCCGACGTCCAGTTTGAGGCCAGAGGCTCTGAATGATTCAACTAAGATAGAATGAACATACCTCCGAGAGAAACGCTGCGGAACAACTTATGGTTTGAGGGCCTTGGGACCATGCTTGACGTGGAGGGCCAAGCAGCTAAGTAAAGGCCAAGCAGGTAACCATGATTGAGCTCTCGTAGGGTTTTTATCGTTTTAGGCTAAGACAATCAATTCTCATAGGATGCTGCAGAGAAATGGCGAGTTTCGTAGTTGAACATATATATATGCTGGTGCTAACAAAAGCTAGATATTGTATTTCTTACAAGACCATTTTGATACTGGATTGGCATATCCTACTTCCAAAGGGACCCTAGAGTCACATGCCCTGAGAGTTTAGATATTTTTAATAGTCGTGTCAAGAGCTGCTAATAGTGATTTTGTTATAGTTCCGGCCTTGATGTTGACGAGATTCGGAAAGCATCCCAATAACAATCGATTTCATTACTCCGCAGATCAACTGGAATAAGAACGATTCTATCAATTGGTAAATTTCAAGCCTTACCAACATCTTTCAATTGTTCTTTATATGTAGTTAGTAGACTCCCCCCCTTTTAGGGCGAGACAACGTGTTGGAATGGGCGCTAGACCGACTGACCGCCTTGAGAACCCCAGGAACCTTCCCTACGACATCGACTCCAGCCACTTTCTATCACCATTCCTCTTGACCTTTATTTTCCTCTTTGGAGCTCGAGATTTATCGTATCTCGTGTCCTCGCTGTCTCTGTCAAGTACTGCGCTCGCCCATGCTTGTCGCATATTCAGACTAAGCCGACAGCATCCCGTGTGTCCAACCTGTCCCCCAAGGCAACCAACGATTGTGAACTCATTGGAAGGCGGGGAGTTAAGCTCCTCCTAGGACGCAGCAATGGCTGATACCAGTGAGTGATACTTAATACACCTTGTCAACCCAAAATGAACTACAGGAGAGCTTTGGCGCACTTAAGGAGAAGGCCCGCCGACCTCCGTCATCACCACCCCCTCCCCTTCATACACCCGCATTGTCTATGCGCAACCTAGCGGAGCTGACGGATCGCAATCTCCCAGCACAACGACACCCGAACCTTAACCTCACTCCCGAGGAAAAGCGCGTTTTCTTCCAGCTTTTCCAGGCTGCTGATACCACCAACCTCGGCGTCATCACTGGCGAAATCGCCGTTCCATTCTTTGAGAAGACTCACCTATCCCCCGATACTCTCGGCCTGGTATGTGGATATCATGGGTGTCGAATTGCAACAATGGGAGCCACGGCTAATTATTGGTGGTGTAGATATGGCAAATTGCGGATAAAGAGAACAGGGGTCTCCTGACCCCGTCTGGCTTCGGTATTGTTCTGCGCCTAATTGGACATGCCCAAGCTGGCCGTGCACCCTCCGACGAGCTGGCTCTGCAATGTGAGTACTGCATCCTCTGGAGAAATGCAACTCATGCTAATCCCGCATCTTCTTCATAGCTGGCCCGCTGCCTCGTTTTGACGGAATTGTGGTGGATACAACGGCAAGCGTCCCGGAATCGGGAACAAAAAGCCCTCCACCTGGACCGGGTGGCCCGATTCGTGTTCCCCCACTTCAGCCGGATGACGCCAGCAAATTCGTCTCGTTGTTCGAGAAGTCGGACATCAAAAATGGGATGATCTCAGGTACGTAGCTCTTTACTGCCGGGAAAGTGCCACCGCATTAACGCGTTTGTTTGCCGTTTGATCTATAGGCGAAACCGCAAAACAGATATTTGAACGCGCCCGCCTCCCAAATGAGGTGCTGGGTCGTATCTGGTTTTTGTCTGACACCAAGCAGCGAGGTGCCTTGGATGCCACCGAGTTTACCATTGCCATGCATCTCCTGACCTCATATAAATCTGGCGCCCTGCGTGGAATTCCAGCGACCCTCCCACCTGGTCTGTACGATGCGGCAGCTCGAAGGGGATCGGCCGCACGTGCGTCTTTTGGGTCGAGACCCGATGTGCCCCCAATCCCGGCCATTCCCCAGCAATTTACTGGCCCTCAGCGAACCGCAAGCCCTATGAACCAACCCAATCGCT
Organism: Penicillium sp. CF05; assembly: GCA_002916455.1. Classification (NCBI taxonomy): domain Eukaryota; kingdom Fungi; phylum Ascomycota; class Eurotiomycetes; order Eurotiales; family Aspergillaceae; genus Penicillium; species Penicillium sp. CF05. The sequence goes on from PKQL01000329.1 coordinate 4,574, forward strand.
CGCCTTTTGCAGGCTCTCTTTCCGCCCAGGCCACCGGGGGAGATTGGTTGATTACACCACAAGAGAAGGTCCAGTTTGATAGCATTTTTGAGACAGTTGATACGGCCAAGTTGGGACTCATTACTGGAGACCAAGCTGTCTCTTTCTTCATGAAGGCCCAGCTTCCTGAAGAAACGCTTGCTCAAATCTGGGACCTTGCTGATATCGACGCAGATGGCCAGCTGAGCCGGGATGAATTTGCCGTGGCTATGTACTTGGTGAGAATGCAGCGTAGCGGCAAGGAACCGCTGCCACAAGTGGTCCCGCCCGCACTGATCCCGCCCAGCATGCGCCGTCAAGCGCCTGCACCAATGGGAACACACACACCTCCCCCGGCGCCCGCACCCGCAGTGCGGACAGCTGCCGATGATTTGTTCGGCCTTGATTCGCCCGTGCCGCCATTCGCCCAGCCTCAGATGCCTCAGTCTACCGGAGGCTCCAATAGTGCTTTCCAAACCCCAGGCTCGCCTTCCTCTGGAGCATCGCCTCAGACGGCATCGCACACCTTCAAGCCTTTTGTTCCAACCTCTACATTTGGCCAGAGCTTGCAGCCACAGATCACTGGTGCATCAGCCGGAACCCCGGCAGCAGTCCGCTCACCACCACCGCCGTCGGATGATCTCCTTGGTGATAATGACCCCGAAGAATCTAACAAGTTAACCAATGAGACCACTGATCTCGCGAACTTGTCCAACCAAATCGGCTCTCTGGCCAAGGAAATGCACACTGTGCAGGAGAAGAGGACCTCTGCTGAACAAGACATTTCACAAACTTCGCAGCAGAAGCGTGACTTTGAGGCACGTCTTGCGCAAGCACGTTCAATGTATGAGCAAGAGGTCACCAATTTCAAGGCACTTGAGGAGCGCCTCAAGTCATCCAAGGCAGAGACGCAGAAACTGCAGCAGCAATATGCATTGCTGGACGGCAGCCGCCAAGATCTGCAAAACCAATACACGCAAGTTTCGACAGCCTTGGCTACCGATGAGCAGGAGAATGCCAGCCTGAAGGAGAAGATCCGCCAGGCCAATGCCGAAGTTGCTCAGCTTAAGCCAGCACTCGAGAAGGCGCGATCTAGTGCGCGCCAACAGAAGGGTCTTGTTGCCATTAACAAAAAGCAATTAGCTACCGTCGAAGGCGAACGGGACAAGCTCCAGAGTGAAATTGACGGTCTGTCTAGTCAGACCCCACAGTACTCCGAGGAGTCTGCGACACCGGCCGCCAGCGTGCCCGAGGTTGTAAGCCCTGCTGCCTCAACGGCAAGTCAAAACACCAATCCGTTCTTCCGTCGAACGGGTAGCTCGAGTGAACAGGCACGGTCCCCCGATGTCTCAAATGATCAGCAAAAGGCATTTGACAGCCTCTTTGGACAGTCATTCGCAGCTTCCCCTGCTGCCGGACCACCGCCCACTTCGTTCCGCTCCGAGTCGCCACAAGTCGCGGTAACATCTCCTGGTACTTCTGCTGTTGCAACCCCATCAGTCTCACCTCCACCTGGCTCTTTGCCTGGCGCATTCCCCGCGGGGCCCTTCTCTGAGCCCCCGCCTGCGAGCCAGTCCCGACAGCTCACCCCGAACTTCCTGCAGTTCAACGATGATCAGTCCGTGACTTCGTCTACTATGGTCTCGCCTCCCGCTAGTCGATTCGGCGGCCCTGAACCCTCTGGATTCGGCACGCCTTCTCAGACGGCTACCAGTGACTATGGACCTCAATCAGTGGCAGAATCTAGCGACTACAGCCGTGCAGCACCATCAACTTTTGAAGGTACTCCCGCACGATCTCCGTTTGAGGAAGAAGGCCAAGACACCTCGGCTAAGTTCCCTGAGGTCCCAGCCGCAACTGCTCAGCAGCCCGAACCGGCAACATCCTCTATCGCCAATGAGAGCCAGGTCGAAGCCAGCAAGGACCCAAGCTTTGATGAGCTGTTTGGCAGCAAGGCACATAAACGGTCAGAATCTCAGCAAGGTAACGACTTCGAGGAGGCGTTTGCTTCTATGAAGCATGTAGCCGGAGCTGAGCAGACAAATGGAGCTGCATCAGCCCGTCCATCCGAATTCCCCCCGATCCAAGAGTTACACCATGATGATGACGAAGATGAGAGCTCTGACGACGAGGGTCCTCTGGGATTCGATGACAATTTCACGCCTCCCGCGCCAAACGCCAAAAAGGAGACTCGGCAGGATTCCATTGACGCTGCTCAATTGGCTGCTTTCCCTGTCCCGGGAACCGCAAACAAACCCCCATCTCCTGAGGCTCTACAGAGCCCTCCAGAGTATGAGGCCCCTAAAGAAGATAACGTTCATCTCCCTCCTCAATTTAATGGTCTTTTGCCCGACCGCGCCGATCCCACCGTGGCACCGGACGCGCCTCATTCAGTGGAGCATACCACTGGTGCGCCAGTCGTAAGCAACGAGACCCAACGAGACTCTATCTCGGATGCTGCTATTCCGTCCGGTGGAGCGAAGGTGGGAGGACCGGATTTTGAGGCAGCCTTCGCGGGAATGAACCTTGCACCCGCAGTCGAAGCAGATGACGATGAGGATGATGAGCCACAGAGTCAAGAAGCCAAAAATACGACCGACTTTGATTTCTCTTTCGACACCCCGTCCCAGAAGCAGCAGGCTGTCTCCGGTGCCGATGTTGACCAATCCAGCTCCTCTCAGTTCTTCGGTTTCGACAACAATGTTCATGCATCCGCCGCTCCACCTGTCGGATCACCCAAGGAGGGAGAACCGAAGCCGGCTTCGCATGAATGGGACGCGCTCTTTGCGCCTCTTGACAACACCAAGCAAGACACCGGCGAAGACTCAAACGGAGCGAAATCCAAGGAGCCCGGATGGGCTCTGAACAACGACACTGGCGAAGATGACCTGATCCTGCAGCGGTTGACGGGCATGGGCTTCACACGTGATGAGTCCTTGGATGCCTTGGAGAAGTATGACTACAACCTTGACAAGGTAGGTTTTCTTTCGCGTTTGGTCTTGCGTGTATTGCCATGATACTAACTAAAGACCAGGCTGCGGATCACTTAACTTCGAAGACTTGATTATGACACCTTCTCTTTCTCACTGCACATATCTCCTACATAGTTTTTCCTTTTGTGCCTATGTCTCATTCCTTGATGGAAGCCCTGGGCCTGATGACCAATCTATCAGTGGCCTCCTCTGCATCGACGTTCTCACCCGTTTGTCCAGCGCTGTGTATATCGTTTCCCTTCATTTTCTTTCCTTATGTTGCACATTGGTATCCTATGGAACCGACCCTTTGCCCAACGGTATTGGCCCGGAACCAAGGATTTTGGTGTCTTGTCTCTCTCTGCCTGTGTAGTTTACAATAATCCATAATCGAGTTAAATATTTTTGATCTCTTTTGGCGTAGTTACGAAACGTACTCACGAAACGTACTCTGTACCCCCCGTACTTTTCCTTCCTCTTCTTGGCTCCTTCCGTTTTAGTGCTCAGGTCTTGCCGCTTTTGCTCTATTCCCGTCGCCAACGCGGTTAAAAGCCGGGGACAACCACTCAACCTTGAAAGTCTCGTTCCTCAAACTTTTTATCGCCTACTCCGAACATTTTTCCTATTTCAATACGGAGTAAACTCCCATTGGTGTCTTTGCTTGTCCGCTTCAAACTTTCTCTTTTAGCATCTTATTCAACTGCACCCCGGGGCCGTCCTAGACCCTGTGCACCAGCGAAGAAATTGCAAATTTACACACCAGCCCGAACTCAAACACGAAGACCTCCGTACGGAGTACATAATGATAACTAGTAGATTGCTCCCTATAGGGAGGGAAGAAAAACAAGTCTCTGTGCTGCGAGTGGCTGAGATGGACCATCTCAATTACGGAGTCTACCATTTATAGAGGGTAAGGACCTCGTTAGCTGTTCTTTCACCTCCATCTAACCAGCTCTGGAGATTGACTTGTTAAACAAGTCATCAACTAAGTCGACCGGCTACCTTGGTTCTATCGGTAACTGGGGAATCAAACATAACTTATAAGTTCATATCCGAGTTTGCAAAGTCACTTCAAGACAATACAATATAGACGAGCGGTTCTAAGGAGGGTGTGATTAGGCATTGTCTACGTCCGTGCTAGCATGAGAAATCCATGACTTTCGCATACTTTTCTCTTGGGGACATTTCAATTTTGCCCTGGCAAAATGTGACAACGCACTGTTTCAAAGTTCCATGCCTTCCGACTTCACACGAAAGAAAACTGAGGTATCGACAACGCACATCCGACTAACAAAGATCTCCACAAGCTCGTATCGAAGCAAACACTAGTGGAGGCTCTGTATATTGTACGAGGCTGAGCGGAGCGGAAAATTGCGATCGGCAGGGTCGTGGGAAACGAATCACAAGAACGGGCTTATTATACCGCTTGGCACAAGATCTACGGCCATTCAATCTATTTCTGTGTCAACGGGGCTCTAAGATCATCTTAAATCATCTTAAATCATCTAAATCTGTATCCGTGCACTTCTCGTATTAAACTATAAAACCCTGTGCCAAGCTCACCACGTCCCGTATGTTCAACCCCCATCTCGTGTTTTTTTGACGATCACAACAGCTTATTGGTTACCATGGACTTTGGCACTTCCTTTGTAGGTAATGCGTGGAGAATGGGGAATCGATTGGTTTCATTGCGGTTAAATCAAAGCCCCTATTAGGTGGGAATGGGAACGAGGTGAAGTGAGCCCCTATATAGTCTGCCTCTGAGCCTGCGAGGACGTCGAGTTCTGTAACCACTCGCTCCTTTACTTACTCTCTCTGCAAGACTTTATACCACAGCCTCCACGGCCACTGCTTTAGTACTCTTATTCATATATACCCCATCCTGCATCATGCGTTTCTCCTCCCTCGCCGTCTTGTCTCTGGCCTCCGTCGCCGTCGCCGCCGACCTCAAGACCTGGGACGACGTCGTCGGCGACGTGCCCTCCTGCATAAAGTCCTGTCTCGACACCTTCTACAGCTCCGCCGGTCTCGAAGACAAGTGCGGTAGCCCCGATTCCGCTGACGTTACTTGCGTCTGTGGTGCCAGTGGTTCTGCTTCCGACTACCAGGGCGAAGCCACCAAGCTGAGCTCTTGTATTCAAGATAAGTGCGAAACCAGCGAGCTCACCGACGCTGTTAGCTCGCTCAAGGGCTTCATGGAGCGCTTCCAGAGCCTCCAAGACGAATGCGAAGGTGGCTCTAGCTCTAGCTCTAGCTCCAGCTCCAGCTCCGACTCTAAGAAGGGTACGTTGCTCTCGCATCTCTAGTTTCTTTCAATCATTATAAGGGAGCCACAAATACTAATTGTCAATTGTACAGGCTCCTCCGATTCTGAGTCTGAGTCCGACTCCGAGTCCGAGCCCGAGTCTGAGTCCTCTGATGAATCCGAGCCCGAGTCCAACGGTGCCGGCTCCTTGGTCCCTGGATTCAACGCCATGATCGCCTCTGGTGCTCTCCTCCTAGTTGGCGCCGCCCTCTAAGTTCATTCCATGTCAGTTCAATATTGTGGACTCGAAATCGTACATAATCTAATTCATCAATCACTTTCAACTTTGATTTGGTCGTGCATAACAAATCCCTCGTAAAAATGCAGAGTAGAGAACAAGGAATCAGCGGATCAAGCCATAGAATCAAATATCCAGAATATCTAGAGCAGAGAATGCTGCAATTCACAACGGTCACTCTATATTCGGTGATTGCAGGTGTAGAAATTGTGGGTATGGAACGGTTAATGAGATGAGTTCGATCGAAAAGCGTTCGGGATCTCCGTGGGTCGATCCCGATCGAAAAGGGGAAGCAGTCAGACATTTCGGCATCAGCCGACACGATTCTGGTTTATAGTTCAATATATGTGCGATAACAGTGGCACAGCCTTTGCCAATACCAGCTAAAATAGGAACAGGACACGATGCTTTTATTGTGCGAACTATTGCGAACTACCTAAGGTGGACACCAGACTCGCAGTAATAGCGTTAGAAATTATTGATTAAATTCAAGCACATTATAGACCATTGGCTCGTTTATATGGCGCAACATTGCTTGATCCTTGTATAATCGATGATTGGCTGATCTGAGCTATCATATTGTTCTAGGCATACAAATTCATCGTCATTATCAAGAGCAATGAGCCTGTTTAGGACTAATAACTCCTAGAATAGCGTGATTCTGATATATAGATTTTGTAATATATCTGTTAATCCTTTGACACCGAATATAATTCATCGATTCACTCGCTGGGAGCCTCGCTGCAAGACTTTAATATGCAAAATCACGTCATTCGGGCCAAAGAATACTCATCGACACAACGTGATATCGCGAACTTGATCTTTTGTCCTAGTTTACTCAAATAGTCGGGAGTTGGCAATTCTTGTGTCTATCTCGTTATGGTCTGAGCTATGTCTCACTCTCCTGAGGAGCTCAAGGGGATCGCCATTGCAGGGCGAGTCTCTTCAGTTCTCTCTATTCTAGGGTCATTCACGATAATCGGCGCCTTTTCTCTTTCTCGGCACTTCCGGAGTCCTATCCATCGTATAATATTCTTCAATTCCTTCTATAATCTCTTCGACTCTGTCGCTACCATGATATCCACTAGTGGGCCTACAGCTGGAGATACTTCATCACTATGTCAATTCCAAGGTTTTGCTCTTCAAATGTATGTTATTGATATTGGAGATTGTCGAGGCGAAGTTGTCCGCAAGGTAGGCTGACAGGAAAAAAAAAAAAATAGGTTCCCAGTAGCTGACGTGCTCTGGACATTCGCAATGGCCTTGGATACATACCTGGTTGTCTTCCATCATTTTGATACTCAATCTTTGCGCAAGCTCGAACTCAAATATATTAGCGTTATTTCTATTCTCTCATTCATCCCCGCCTTTGTCTTCCTCTTCATCCGTGATCGTGAAAAAGGTCCTATATATGGCGACGAGACTGTGAGTATTCTTGATCGACTTGAAACTGCTGTTTTTAGGCTAACTAATCTTCTATAGATCTGGTGCTCAATAGCTCGCAGTTGGATGATCTTCCGCATAATCTTCTACTATGCACCCGTATGGTACGTATACCCTATTCAGCTACTCAGCTACTCTTCTAATAGTTACGCAACAGGCTGATAATAGTCATCGTCCTAATACTATATTGTCTCATCGGTATCGAGATAACCCGAGTCCGCGACGAGTTCAAATTAAGCGATGACGACCATATCGCTCTGACCTCTGGCAACTCCACCAGCAGCGTCACGACCGTCGAAGCGAATCCCCGGAGGAAACAGGCTTTCACCCCAGAATCTACTATAACAAGTCACACCACGGAACAAGATATGGAACAAGATACGGAACAAGATATGGAACAAGATACGGAACAAGATACGGAACAAGATACGGAACACGACACAATACAGCGTCCATCCTCATCCAGAAAAGCCCCGACGACTTATCAAACTCCGCAACAGAGACGTGTTTCGCTGAGACAATACGTGATCATGCCATCGCTTTTCTTCCTTGCGATGTTAGCAACGTGGATTGCACCTACCATTAACCGTATCTCGGAATTCGTGCATCGTAAGCATGGAACACACTCGCTTCTGCTAGCTGTGAGTACGTTGGGATCTCTGCGTGGGTTTTGGAATGGGGTTATTTTTATAACCATCGGGATAAAAGGGTTGAAGAGACGAGCTTCGGAGAGGAGAATGGCTCTTAGGCAGGTAAGATTGTCTGTTTCTATGTTATAATTACCACAATCGAGTAGCTGCTAACTTCACTGTGTTATATAGGCTAGAAATGGTTGCGGGTGACGTGAATCCTATCCTTCGTTCTACATATTCAAATGATACCCTAGTTATTTGATAAAATAGAATTCTGTGTTACTATATAACTCATTTGTCTGATTCATTGGAAGCTTGGGGACAGACTATCATGGTTACCACAATGATTGATCTGTGCTCCGTCACTTTCGTATTCTCATGTCTAGAGAGCTAATTAGAATGTTGAAAATATCCATGGATTTTTGCCAAACTAGATGATTTCCAAGTGATGTTGCGAGTAGCTAGAAGGATAAGAGATCTATCTATGCAAGGAGTAAAGTTATGTAGGATATTAAACATTGAGAACCGTATCCATGGATGGTACTTTTTTGGACTTTAATTGTCAATTGACTTTTCCCTAATTTCCCCTGTCTATCCACAACCATACTCGATAAATATAGTAATATTACATATGCTCGGTTAAACAACCCTGTTCTTTTTTCTGTTGCCTAAACAGGGCTGGATGAGGGTATAGAAATGGTCCTGGTATGTAGATTATATGCGGTCTCCACTACTTAAGCTTTTGCGTCCGGTCATGCAAAGCTTGGCTCCAGGCTTAATGTTTCCAAGTTCATTTCGCGTTTTGAGTCTCATTGCCAATCTTTTTGTTTAGAAGTTTCGAATTCTACTATTCCATTTAGTCGCAAATTCCACTAATGTATAGAGCTTATTTGGATGTAAGACAAGAAAAGAATTAGTTGCCAAGGCAGATCCAGTGAACCTGGTGCAACTTCATATATTCCGTGGGGCTGAGTCTAATCATAGAAACATTAAGTTCCTAGGTTTATAGCTCGTGGCGGCTTAGCGTAGGTGTTGCTTTTATGGATTTTGCGGGGTCTACTATCGACAGACGGGGCCCCTATGGCTGTTGCCCTACCCCCGATCCTCGCTACAACTCCTTCCCCAATTATCTTCCCCCCCAACTCTTCCGACTACAGTTGACGGCCCGACCCGTGCTTTGAATAACGCGTATTGCAAGCTTCAAATTTTATTCTGTACCTTTTTAGGCACCATCACTCGTCTTTACCACTTCCTATCACTTCGTTTCAAATTCATTCACTTGTCAAACACACAACGATGGAGCTCCTCACACGACACCCTCGTCCAATACCTCTGGGTATGAAAGAACTCGGTCCAATCTCCGATTTGGCCCCATTCTCAGCCCTGATCATCTCTATTGTACTGGTTATATTCTTCATTGCTCGATTTTACGTTCTCGAAGGGTTTCTCATCCGTCGTCTGTATGGCTCCATCTATACGAATATGAGCGAGCTAAACCGCCGTGGGTTTGTGAATCACCACATTGCCGGTGTCACCAAGTTAATCATTCTGATTGTTGCCGCATACCCGTTTGTCAGCGTCGCTTTCTGTAAAGGGCCGTCATTCAATACACCCTTCGTTAAAGGCTCAATGGTGACACTGGGAGACATTCTGATTATTGTGGCCCAAATGTTGATTGGAATCTACATTTTCGAGCTCATCTACAGGGTGAAGTTGTCACCCGTGGCCGTGATGTACCATATTGGGACCATTTTCATTGGCCAAGCGGCCATAGCAATCAGTCTGCGACCATTACGCGAACCTGATGCGTATATCGAGTTTGTTCTCTGTACTGTCTGGGGTAAGTATATGTGGCTGTAGTGACCAAAGGATTGACCTGAAGTCCTAATAAAATTGGAGCATAGGTGCATTCGATACCGTGTTCGAGTTGTTCCCCCACGTCGCTATAATTCTCTATCGCATCTTCCCCAATCGACACCACCTCCTCAGCAGGATCTTCCTCGTCTCCTGTTTCACAACCGCATTGGGGACAGTCACCGAGACGGTTGTGACGATGTGGCTGTTTGGAAGTACATGGGACCAGTGGCGTCTTGCCTTCAAGCTTGTCACGCCGCTCCTGCATATAGGGTTCTCCGCAGCCCAGATACACGGCACTCTTGTCTTCTGGCGGATGTACCGCCGACAAGTGCGCTTCGAAAGGGAGGCTGACGAAGAAGCCAAGGATAGCTATGTCGGGGGAGTGGGCTCGAGAGATGATTTTCGATCCCAACGCCAAAGCGGGCGGATTACGGAGGGAGAGGGCAATTGTGGCTTGCACACTGTGGAATCCGGGGTCCCACTTGTTGATGCTGCTGAGAAGGCATGTTAGTGTCTTTGTATATGTGAGGCATTTAGGACAGCGAGCATACTCATGTACTAGTATTTATTTCACCCTTTTTCAAAGTGATACTTCAAGCTTTGCCCTGTCTCGTGGAGATCATTCGAATTCAGGTTGAAAAGTGAGTCAAAAAAATGAGGTACTTGTAGGCTTATACAATATAGATCTGGAAGGTGATGCTCGAAAATGACGATCTCGCTCTACATTGTGTATTAGTATGGGCAGATCCCTTTAGCTCTAGGGAGACTCTTATAGCCCTAACTCCGATGTGGACGGGAAGGGACAGCACATTTTAGTAGCCAAGACCAAACGGTCACGATTCTGGATCATTTCCATCAAGATATTTAGAACAAAACCGTCCACTTGAAAATGTGAGTAGGTCTTCACGGAAACAGACAGTAAAGCGAATTAGTTGTAGTATTTTTCTCAACGAATAGCCACTGCTAACCGTTAACAAGTTCTTCATGGTGTTAAGTGGCATACGTATATCTCTGGGGTTGATTCCCAGAGCTCAGAGAATTTCGTATGAATGTCAGTAACCACAGCTCGCTTGCAAGCTGAATACTGAACAGATATGGTCTCTTGGCCTTGGCAGGGTCCTTTAGGGCAAGGTTCCAATACTGGAACCTTCAACCATTCAGACACTTAGTCCAATTAGTCCACGCATAGTCAGTGCACTCCAGGCCCCCAGGGCGGTGGAGGGTTCAGGCTGCGCGTCCATTCATCGGTACATGCATTGTGTACATGGAGGTAAACGGGCGTAGTTTGGCGAGGCTGCATGCCGGTTATAAAGCCATAAATCTTCCATGTACGAAGTAGAAATTAAGTGGTTACATTCTCATGGAAGCAGTTTGCAAAGAAGGCCAACTGCATTTTTATTCAAGTTTTGCAAATGTAACGCGGTCGTCGTTGCCTGTATACTCCCAATTTTCGCGTCCGATTCACGCGTCTATCGACGCGATAATTGATTCGCGTATACGCGTGCATCTCGCGACGCGCGTTGCCTAGCAAGGCCGCGACAAATACGCGATTGTCAAGGGTGCCGATGTCTTCAAAGATGATTGTCAAGTCTTCTTAGGTTCGAGGTATTGGATACCACAATAACCAGTCCAAAATTGATACTGTATCCAAATGCTTTTAGCAAAGGACATACAATAGCAGGAGAGGATTCAAGATAATCAGGTAAAAATTAAGGTCTGTTAATCACAATTCAGCGTCCGATAATAATAGAACGAGATAGGCAGGACCAAGTGGTCGCCTCATGAGAAACAAGACATCATCCGCTTTTCATTTCCTCCACGACATGATAAGATCATTAAAATGCACCCATCAAGGCATCCCCATTGATCGTCATCAGTTCATCATCTTTCATCATCTTTCATCACCATTAATTGCAGTACGAGATGGTTTCAAACCGCTAACTCCGCTCATGCTGGGTGGCCATTCGCTGCATATTCAGACCTATGACCGGTTAGTTATCGTACCAGAGATGTGAGGAAGAATTGAGTTTCTGCTAACTTACCGAAGTCCTCCCGCGAGCGCTCTCTAGGGCCTTTGCCATGCATAATGTTGTCGAACCATTCCGAGTTATGCATCCCGAGGTAAGCCAGGAGGTTCATAGCTGTCACCCCAAGGGAAAAAGCCCACACCCGGGCAACGGTTGACCAGGAAGTGGCTTCACCGAAGACACCGAGTTTGGCCATCGATGTTGCGGCACCATCGACAGCAAGTACGGCGATGACAAGAGCGAAAGATGGGCAGTTGGCCCGTTGCAATGTCGGTCCAGATCCATCCATGCGAGTTATCAGAATCAACCAGCTCTGGGTCAGAGCAATCTCCAGGAACAGGACCTCGTCTCGCGAACCCCCGCCTTCGATTACACCCCTGTCTTCGCCTTGCAGCAGCATGGTGCCCAAGATCACCCAGGTACCGGCTGCAAGAATGATCCCTAGAATGATTGATTCCCCCCAGAGTCTGGGCTTGTTCCATTTGACAGGGGACTGAGAATAAGTCGCCTTGTCATACGCAATGGTCAAGGTCGCAATGTCGGCAAAGATAGCGAGAAGAACAACCAGGCGGAGGTCGAGAGTCTCATTCTTGACCACCATCCAGAGTCCGAGGAAGAGCTCCAGGTGAAGGGACAGGGCGATCCGGAACGCCACGTATGAGTACATGCGACGGAAAATCCGACGAGCGATCTTGATTGCCTCAATGATTGCAGACAGACCAGGTTCCAAGAAGACAATGTCAGAAGCAGAACGGGCCGCATCGGATGCGCCCTCCACCGCGATTCCCGTGTCCGCCTTCTTCAAGGAAGGTGCGTCATTCACACCATCACCGGTCATTGCTACCAGATAGCCACGTTGCTGGAGTATGTCAACCACATTGTACTTGTGCTGGGGGAAGACTTCTGCGAAGCCGTCAGCCCCCTCAACAAAGTCATTCACTTCGGAACCGGACATGGAGCCGGCGCCAGTGACACCAAGGCGTTCAGCGTTGTAGATGTTGGTTCCCAGACCGAGTGTGCGTGCCGTTTCGCGTGCAATGGCCACTGCATCCCCCGTGAGCATCTTGATAGAGAGTCCCAGACCTTGGGCCTCGGAAACTGTCTTGGCAGTGTCATGGCGTGGGGGATCCAAGCATGGCACGATTCCCAGAATCTCCCATGGCCGTCCCTGACGCTTGCGAGCAACACCGATCGCACGGAATCCTCGGCTAGCAAACTCATTGACCTTTTCCTCATACTCCTTGATAAACGGCTCGCAGAGTGTCGTCTCCTTCTCCACTGTTTTCAGGATGGTCATAGGAGCACCCTTCATACAATAGACCCTCTCACCATCCAGAGCTTGCACATAGGCGACGACCTTCTTTGAAACCGGATCAAACGGCGAAAAATCAAGTGTCTTGTACGAGGCAATCCGAGACCTGGCCGACGGGAAGTGGCGAAGACCTTTGAGGAACACTTTGTCAATAGCATCAATCCCGCCCGTCTTTCGAGTAGCCGCAAGACACGCAGTCAGCATGAGCTCTTCTGCATTTATACCAGGGGTTATGTATGGATCTCCCAATGTCAGTCTGTTACGGGTGAGTGTTCCCGTTTTGTCTGAACAGAGGATCTCTACTCCAGCCAACGACTCGATGGCTTCGAGATTTTTCACAATAGCCTGATGTTTGGCGAGATAGGACGCACCAACAGCCATTGTTGTCGTGACAACCACTGGAAGACCGACTGGCACACCAATGACGGTGATTGCCAGCGAGAACTCAAGTATCTGGACACCCGGGTTTGAGCGGAAGAAACTGCTGATCCAGACAATCAGAAGATTGAAAAATACCAGAACCAGAAGCGTATTGGAAATTGAGTTCAAGACCTGAGTGAAGTGGCCTTTGGTATTGCCAGCCTTGCTCACGAGAACCGCTGCATTTCCGACAAAGGTATGATCACCAGTCGCAGTCGCAACCATGAACGCAGCCCCACGTTTGACTGTCGAGGAGGCAAAGATAGCATCCCCGTTGTGCTTATCTACCGCGAGCGATTCTCCCGTGATTCCAGACTGATCAACCTGAATGCAGGCATCGTCATCGCATATCACTTTGCCATCTGCCGCAACGATTGTGCCCTGAACGGAATATTAGCATCGAAATCTTCTGTCCCTTTTTTCTTTTCAAGTCGCCGTGAACTCACATCTTTCACGTGAACAATATCACCAAGCACGACCTCTTCAGTCCCTATGTCCACGATGCAGCCGTTGCGAACCACGCGAGCTCTCATGGCAAGAGTTTTCTTCAGACTGTCGACAATGTTGTCCGCCTGGTATTCCTGAGCAAATGCAACCACGGCATTCACTATGAGCAGGGCAATCATGATTGCGAAATCTATCCAATCCTGCAAGGAGGCGGCGATGACCACGGCAGCCTGGAATTGAGAAAAAGGAATTGTGAGTACATGCATTTTCTAACCACGCTATAATGATCAATGATGAATGGTCTTGCTTACCTCCATAACCCACTGGACTGGGCCCATCAGAAAGGAAAGAAACTTCAGGAAGTGGTTCCGTTTGTGTTCCTTCAGGAGATTCCAGCCATACTTCTTGCGCCGAATGACCACCTCGTCGTCGTTGAGGCCCTCGTCGACATTGGTCTCCAGCAGAGCAGGAGGGTATTGGGGAGTTTCCTCGGCACGGATAGTGATTTCGTCCACGTCAGGTTCGTTTCCGTCTTCGGCCTCCAGTTCAGCAATGAGGCGATCCAGATGTTCTTCGCTCTCTTCATTGAAAGAGTTGTCGGGGTTCAATGTCTCTGGGAGGGAAGAGGAAGATTCGCCATTGTCTTGAGCAGGGATGACGTTGTCTTTGTTCTCGACGATAGTGGAAGCATGCGATTCCGATTCGGAAGCCACGTTGGGACCAGTTTGAGGATCGTCGTCAATTGGAGGTGGAGCCCGTCTGACACGGCCGCGTCGATCATCTCGGGCCTTGGCACCAGCAAGCAAACTGGAACGAAACAGTTTAATTTGATCTTGCTGTTCGGCTACCAAGCTGTCGCGTTGTTCCCTGTCTTCCCGTTCAATGGGGGAATCGTCCTCCAGGCTATTGTTCAGGCTGGCACGGAACTTGCGATATTCCTCCTCGTCCTTGGACTCTTGGGAATCATCCTGCTGCACTTGACCATCGTCCTGTTCTTCCTCTCCCAGAATGGCAAATTTGTTCGAGTGGAAAGGAGATTTGTCAAGACGCTTGGGCAGGAAAGGCTGGGCTGCGCTAATATTCAAGTCCGAGTGATCCAGACCGCCAGCCGAGGAGTTTGCGAGAACCTCTGCCAGGCTACTAGTCTGGATGGGAGGCAGCTCAGAATGGCCTCGTCGCTTGGAAAGACTGACAGATTGGTTCTGTTGCTGGTTCTGCTCCTGGGAACTTCCCTGTGGCATGCTTTCAAACAGGCTTCCACATGGCGGAGTAATAACGGCACGATCACCTTCCTTGTCGGTGACACTTTGAGTCTGAGGCTTGTCTGGCGGATGACTCCTGAGCGGCGTGTTCCGCTGATCCATCACGTCAGACTTAGGTCTGGCCATGATGGCGAAACGGCGGTAACGCTGAAAGAAATCAGGGAAATCAGCAAACTGTCAAACAAAAAGACAAAAAGGCGCAAATACAATGCACACTTTCATGCAAGAAGTGTGAGCTGATACATCATTGATCGAGACAACAAAATGGGATGAAACATGGACAGGAAGGTACACTGAGAAGTCGCTCCGTCTCGGAACGACACACCCGGCGCTCAAAAGACAAAAGAACGCAAATACAATGCACACTTTCATGCAAGAAGTGTGGGCTGATACATCATTGATCGAGACAACAAAATAGGATGAAACATGGACAGGAAGGTACACTGAGAGGTCGCTCCGTCTCGGAACGACGACACACCCGGCGCTGAAAAGACAAGAGAACAACCGCCCAGGAATATACTTACATAAAAGAAATGGTTTATGCTCTGGCTTCAGCAGGTGTGAAGGCAGAAGGTGATGGGAAATGCACCTGGAAGAGGTGTTGTGGGAGTTGCGAGGAGAAGAGTTGGAAACGCCGAGGATCGAGGAATTTATGTGAAGGAACAACCCTCGGGGACGACGACAACACGCAAACGGCGACGACAACGACTAGGCGCCAGTCACCCTCGAGAACACTTTTCATTACAGACGCCTGCCTACGCCTGCCTACGCCTGCGTTCGCTTTGTTCGGTATACACTGTCATCTATCGGCATGTACAGAATGACCCATTACTGTGAATAACTGACTCTTTCTGTCAAGCATGGAGACTTCATCGAATCTACAGCAATGGGGACTCGTTATACCGGCTAATTATACGGTCGGAAATGATGCGCCAGCTTAGCGGAGCCTGATGTGAGTTCCCAGGCTACGATGTTGAATGATGAAGTCTTGAGTGAGTTACGTTGCCTGCAGCTCTGTGCAATCTTAATTGAGTTACGTTGCCTGCAGCTCTGTGCAATCTTAAGCTGTGAAGGATCACAATTCCACTGGTGGAAGGGCTATCGATAAGTGGCTTATCGTTCGTTGCCTCCAAAAGCTTCCCAGGTCCAGGGGTGGCAGTTGGCTTATCGTAGCCTGGAGGCTACGATAAGCCAATCCATACATAGCAACCTTGGACATTACATTGGCCACATTGAAAGCATGGATAATTCGCGTCAGTGTCATATCGGAAACCGCACAGGATTTATTTTGGCGTTAGAACCGAGGTGCTGCTCTTACAGTTGATATTCGTCATTGCAATGGTGAGTGCATTTCGCATGTATTGACTATTCGCTTCCAAGTATCCTGTGCAATTGGAAAGCACGATCATGGATATCCTGAATTGATTCAGCACAACATTGAATCTGGAGAAATCAAGAACTGGATTTATCTGGGGCTAATCTCCATACATATGCTCGCGCAAAATTGAAATAAGAATATCCCCAATTCCCTATCGAAAACCAGAACAAAAGATGCTTTTGGTGTCGAGATGTAGTTCATTTTAGGGCAGGTAAGTTATATCAAAATGGTGGCCTGAGGCACCCGAAGGTTAATCTGACATATTACATAATCCCACGTCACTCGTCACTCCCCGAGCCTTTTTCACCTGAGCAGATTCAATGTCTGCGATAACTGCGTGTGTAATTCATTATCTCCCTCATCTCATATGATTATCTAAATAGACTTGTTATTGTTATTGCTATTGTTTATTTCTTTGTTGAAGGTCAAATCCACTATGGTTGTTCGTTTGTGCTAGACACTCGAAAAGTGGAAGTCCCATGACCATCTCAATACCGTGAACATAGGAGTATTTCCCTCTTTGTGCATTCGCCCTGTTCCTTACATCTCCAACATCGCGTGTCCTCAGCAACTATGGCTCCTGAAATTCCAGGGTTCTATTATGGTATGTCTGTTTTCACGCGTTTCTTCCCTTCTGCCGAGGTACGCGAGGCAGTATGTAAAGGCGCGTGCTTGCTGCGTGCCAATCACACACAAGCTGTATTGTACTGCGAGCCTTTGGACTACTGCTATATACATACGCGCAGTGGCCAAGTACCCCGCTACATACTAACTCCTGTGTCAACTAATACTGACTATCACAGACCCGGAGAAGAAGAAGTACTTCAAGATTCAAGCCAACCATGCTGCACCTCCTAATGCACAATACTCACAGCAAGCCGTGAAGCGAAAGCGGTCTGAGCTGACGGTACGTAAGAGGGATCTGTGTGTATTCATTACATTTCGCTAATCAATCGCAGAAATGTGAAAACAAGACACGATTCAGACAACGTGAGAATAAAGAGACGATCGGAAAAGCTGCGTCGTTGAAGCACCCTTTAGTGAATCTGCAAAGGGAGATTGGAGTCATTGTATCCTCCCGTGCTAGGCAAGAACAGCAGGCTCGCATTCAGGCCAGCCAATTGCACCGAGGGGAACTCCATCGTTTCGAGCCATGGCCTAACTCTTACAGCATCCGACATGTCTTGCGCAACCCACGTTCTGGGACATTGATTGCCGGTGAGTCTCATTGGCTTTGATGATCCCGATACGTGGCTAACATGCATGACAAGGCTCGGCTCGCGGACATGAATCGTCTGTATCGTACGTTGATGGGCTTGTGGCTGTCGAACGTCAACTACTGCTAATCAAAGAATAGGGTCTGTTTTCCTGACATTGACGAGTCACAGTGGAGCTATGATCACACTATGGAACGGGTGTTGTTCAGAGAGCCGTACTGGGTGAGCACATTCGTTCCAGCACTTCATCCCACTGAAGACACGTTTAACACCCCTTCTAGTTAGGATCAATGTCTCTGAGCCACTCAGGGTACCTCCTGTACGTTTTCATACAAAGCTATTCGATAGACTCACTGTTGACAGCTCCAGTGCAACCATGAACGAAGGACCGCAAGGTGACTGCTTCCTTTCGGCTCATCTCCTCCCAGAACCCGACGAAGGAGGCAACTACCGCTGGCCAACATGTACGATGCCATATGTATCTCTATCCCCTGACACCCCGCTTACCCAAACTTTTCCAGTCTCGCATCCGATTCGGATCAGACCCCACTACCCAATGTCGTTCTGGTGCTCCGCGGCACAGCCCGCAGGATCAACCGCCCACTTCGCTATAGGAACTTCAGAAGGCCTCCATACCCTGGAGGGTACTAGCAGCCATTGGTGCCTATCAAAGAAGCCATTCAAGGGCAATACAGTTTCCACGGGCAACAGACGACGCTCCCAGCGCACTCAGAGCGTGCACGCCGTGGAATGGATGTCGCCCGACGTGATTGCGGCTGGACAGAAGAACTCCAAAATCTTCCTCCACGATCTCTGCAGTGGTGGCAGTGCCACACGTCTCCAACACAGCGATGCCGTGATGGAAATGAGGCAGATGGACGAATACCGGCTCGTGGCAGCGGGACCTACCTCGGTATGTGACGCTGCCTGCTCTTATTTTCGTTCCTACGCGACACGGCCCTCGGGTGTTAACTGACATCCATCTCAGCTGCGAATGTACGACCTCCGCTTCGCGCCAATGGCACTTAAATATCATGACTCCTCAAAGCCCTACCTCACTTTCCCCGATTTCTCCTCACTCCCGTTCCCAACCTTCGACCTGAGCACCGAGCTAGGTCTTCTGGCCAGTCGTATGTTTCCCTTAAACATCAAAGTACCCCAACATTTATTTCGTCTGATGCTAACATACGCCTCGCTTTAGCCTCCCAAGACTGCAAAGTCCAGCTCTTCTCTCTTCAAACCGGACTCCAGGTCTCCTCGCCTCTCACGGGGCGTCAATACTCCTCACCACCTAGCTGCGTGCGATTCGAATACGGGAATGATACCCCGGAGTGGCGGGGGCCGCATGGGCCGAGTTTGTTGGTCGGCACGGATGATGTGGTTGAGCAGTGGACCTGGTAGGAGTGGGTGGGATTTGGCACTGGTTGTCTTTTTCCTGGCGTTCCATTTTCTCTCATATGAGGACTTTGCGCATGGTCTTTGGTGTTTCTTGGCGATTCGTTTTTGAGCTCGGTTGTTATTCTGCGTCGGCGTTCAAAGGCAGCAAGTGGACCCATGATGTGTGTGATGATTATTTTCTGCTGCAAGCATGCAAGTGTGATAGGTGAACCAGGGGATTAGCGACGTTGAATCATAAGACATCCTACAACTCTACTCATCTATGTACACAGTAAAGAATTCCCTATCCAAGGGATAACACGATAAGCCGTGGACCTTGTGGCAACGCCAATCTACACAATGTTCAAGTATATAACTGCCATACGGATATAGGCAATGATCAAGTGAAATGATAACATGGGTATAATTGACCGAACTACAAGTACAACCAGTATGCAATGCAGGGCCAACAAGTCCAGAACTCCAGTTGTTAAATGCAAGAAAAAAACGCCAGTACAAGGACAAAGTCAGCCCCGATATTACTCCCTCATCCCCAGGAAAAAGCCGAATCAGTCCAGACCACCAGCCAACCACTCGCCAACCTCGACACCAATACCCTTAGCCAGTTCACCGATCCAATCACCAGAAATATTGACACACCACTTATCTCCCGCATCAGCAGTGGTATTCCCACTACTAGTCGCCATAGCACTATGGCTAGCAGCGGGAACGACGAGCCGCAGGCGTCGCAACGTTGCCAGTTCGGCGTAGATACGGTCTGCGACAGCTGCGACTCGAAGTGGGGTTGCTGGGGGGTTCGGGTCGATTGCATGATAGATAGCCAGGAGACGTTCGAGGGGGAAAGGACGGGCCGTGAGGATAGTAGACGGGCCGGCGATGCCTGCACCACCTCCGATGGCGGACGTGGTAGCCGAGGAGGTTGCGAAGGCCGAGGAGAGAGTTGATTTTGTGATGCGGGTTTTGGTTCGCTTTCCTTTCTTGTTGGGGGTTGAGGGGTCGTTTGCGGCTTGTCTCTCTTCTGCCTGGGCCTGGGAGAGAACTTTCAAACGCCGGCGGTGGTGGGCACGCTTGTTCCGGGCTGAAAGGGATGATGAGGAGAATTTGGAGAAGAAGATCGTATCCAGTCGTTGAGGCGTGTGCGAGGCCAGATACGCGGACGTGAGGATCAGGGTCGAGAAATATGGCAGAGAAGGGAGAGCCGAAGGCATAGCTGTTTTTGCCAGCGGGGCACGTTTGGCGCTGGCAGGAGTCTCGTCGGGGACAATGCGGTGCACCAGTGCAGACTCGCCCTGGTGTCGGAAAATGGCTCTGTTTTTGACGAGCAGCCGTGAGAAGTCCCACTCAGTGTTTCCGCCTGGGGGCGTTTCGCCATTCACTACAGGCGCAACGAACCGAGGCCACAATCTGTCACATATGGACCGGAAGTCAGGTATAGAACCTGCTGTCGGTCCAATCAATGAGTCGTAGACTGTAGAGACAAAGTATGGGTATACCCGTGAGGAGGTTTCATCGCGCAAGCCGTCCAAGACTGGCGCATCCGAACTGAGGATAATGTGGATAGCCTCCTTGCGGGTATAGGGAGGGAAGCTGATGTGCGGAACCGCTGCGCTTTGGAGGAACAATGGCCGTGGGGTCGAGCTGAGGACCAGAACAACGCAGAGAGACGGAATCTAGTAATCATCTGGTTAGCCGCAACATTCTACACCCAGCAAAAGACGTCCAAAGCCAGGACTCACGATCTCGCCTAGCCGTGCCAGTGCTGACAGCAGAGTATGCGGTGCCTCTCTTTGCCTGTCGATCTCATCTAGCACCAGCACGAATTTGCCTTGGTACTCAACGGGCCTCGCTGCCAGGCACTCGTCAAGCAAGACTGCAAGGCCACTAACTTGCTCGCATCTTCCCTTGCCAGATTTCTCCCATTCTTCCTTCTGGCCTAGTGCCTCCAGTGTATTCCATAGGATTTTCGTTAGGAGATGCCGTCCTGTAATACATTCCGAGCTCCTGACAATCGCGTGCGGCACTTCGACGGTTGCGAGGACGGCCCGGAGGAGAGTCGATTTGCAGGTCGCAGAGATGCCATGGACGACTAATGTTGGAGGACTAGGAACGTGAGACTATTCAAAGAGCGCTGGAGGTCAGCCACTTTCTCCGAGGATGGTTGGCGAATGTCAAGAATTATTGTCGATATTAGTAAACTCACACTTAAAAGACTGGCTAGCTGCCGTATCTGGACATCGCGACAAGGCCATTGTGTGCTCAATGAGCTGGCAACCTCTTTTGGTAGCATGGGCGGCCCAGTTCGGTTTGTTTCTGATCTTGTAGACTGAACTGGTGACAAAAGCAACTTGCGGCATCTCGCTGAAGCTCCGAAGGGCGGCGCCTTTGAGATGCACGTGATCACGCGACGCGCTGCAAATTTTGGCGACGAAACTAAAGGAATTACAAAAATAAAGAATAGATGGAAATCTACGAGGGCTAGAAATGGAGAAGATTGTATGAAAACTTAATTCAGCTTTCCATTGCTAAAATACATGCAAAAAGTGTGTGCAGGGTCATGCATGACGAAGATCTGGCCCAAGGACCAAATGGCACCTACCATCAATCTCAAGAAGCAGCAAGCCGGCCGGAAAATAACCAAGGTGATGAATGGATAAAGGCTCCTGAGCCATTGCAATATCCATGCTCAGCCCAGCTTGCATGCAACGATGAACCAATGGGAAGGAACGGGCACAACACAAAACGCAGTTCGAAAAAAGCAAGGCGCAAAAGTACAACGTTGAATGGGTAAAAATAAAAGTTGAAAATCACAATGGGGAAGCGAAAAAGAAAAAGGAAGAAACAAAAAACAACCCAAGCCGGACGAACCAATCCTCAAATCAAGGCAATAGACCAGATTGTTTCAAAGGAACGATCCAAAACCATTGCCAGATACCCTCAAGACCTAGACATGCAAGGTATTAGGGGAGGAAAACCAGGGGAAAGGGGGAAAACAAGGAATACAAGTTGTTGGGAAACAAATGGAGCAGAGGAACATAGTTCCAACGAAGTCTGCATCATGCACGAGTCGCTTCATGAAAGGTATGCAGTATGCAACATGGGCCAAATGCAATGATCATGGCACATTGCTTCAAAGGTGTATGCAGTAAAACGCAAGTGTGGTAAATCATGGGATAGATGATCATAGCATGTGCAGTTGATGTAGGCCCAGTTCGATGACAGTGTAAAAAGTAACCGTAAAATCGTGAAAGGAAAAAAAAGAAAAGTTCGTCGCATCGTCTCACTATGAGTACACTGGGGTTGTGAAAGACAAGCACTGATGTGGGTGTCCGAACCCCAATCAGAAGTAGTTCTGGGTTTGCTGCGGGCCAAGCTTGGTGGACAGCTGAGGGGTGGGCGCAGTGTAAACGGACGAGGTATCACTTTGTCCGGAAGGGGTGTTGGAGGCAGAGCTCTGGGAGGATTGAGGTACATAGGTCTGGCTGCTGTATCCGCCGGATGAGTTTGAAGATTGAGTACACTGAGTACCAGGCTGATGGTATATGAACGGCTTCTGCAGCAAGGTCTTCGGGACCTGCGCGGTGGTGCTCATCTCATTGGGGGTGACCTGTCCGCTGGTAGAAGCGCTGCTACCGTTACTGCGGCCGTTGGTATCCGCAGCCATGATCTTGCCAGCAATACGACGACCATGAGGAGTCTGACGTATAGACGGAAGAATAGGGCGAACAGCCTCCACAATGCGGTTGCGAGTTTCGAGATCACAGAAGTCCATGGCAGTCTGAACAACGTAGTTCGCAAATGAATCACGCAACATCTTTTCAAGCTCATTTCCCGCCAGGAATTCATCAATCATCTCACGCTTCATGTAGTTATCTGCAGTTCGGAGGCACTTCTCGATCACATTGGAGCTGAACTTCTGCTTGGAAAGCTGAGGAATATTGCCTGCAAAGGTAGAGCACAGCGGGTTGGTGAAGCTGGGCTCCGCAAGGTCCAGAATATATTGCACAACATAATTCCCGAAGGGATCCTGAACCAAAGCGAACGAGTGAGAGGTAATCTGCGAAATCAGACGAGCCTTCTGATGACCCGAAGCATGATCAATGCAACGCTGAAGGACACAACATCCATGGCGATGGGTACCAACAACCACACAATTGCCCCCGACAGCTTCGTAAATGAACTCGGCGTCCTCGGGAGTGAGGCGGTTGAGGCATTTCTGGATAACGTGGTTGCCATTCAGATCCTGCACCAGATCAACAACGTGATATTGCAACGCATGGATGACTGTCTGAGTCTGCTGAGGGGTCGAGATGAACTCAATCATCTTCTGCAGTGCGCGGGTTCCATGCTGATTCAAGGCAATCTTGACCAGCTCGGGCGCAGCATTGTCGATCAAAGCAGTGCGTTGTTCGTCGTTGGAGTATTCTAGCAACTTCTGGCAAAGGTAATTCCCAAAGGGATCTGTTCAAGGGAGAAAGGTTAGTAATGCCAATGGGGCTAAATGGCAGAAGGCGTGTGGTCCATACCGGTCATGAGCTCAATAACATGCATGTAAGTCTCACTGAAAATCAGCTGCACATGTTCCGGGTTACGCTCCTCCAACTTGCGCTGCAAGTATCGGCAACCGTGCTGGTCCTTGCACAGGCTATACAACTCACCCTTGTAATGCTCCAAAGGGTAGTTGCCGAAACGAGTGAGCTGGGTTGCATCATTCTCTTGGCGACGCTGAGCCATGTTGCCTCGGGCTGCAGGTTCACTAAACCGGAAGCCAGTACCATAGCCGGTATAGGCATTGTTGTAGGCGGCAGCTCCTCCGAAGTTTTGCATATGGCCGTTGATCGGGGTTGCTTGGGCGACATATGGCTGGATTCCATAATTGAAGGCAGGAACCGCAGGGACTTGGAATGGCAACCCCATTTGAACAACCGAACCAGGAACATGGGTGGCAGATGCAGCTGGAGCGAGCTGAGGCCCGAAAGGTGGAGCGCTCGCGTGCAAAGTCGATTGATTACCATAGAACTCAGTCTCATCAAACTCGGCCTTAACCTGGTTGTTCACACCACTCTGGGGAATGCGTCCCATGCTCGTATTGTGGTGATGCATATGCTCATTGTGAGCCTTGGGGGGAGTAATAGCGTTGCCAGCTCCATTTCCCTTAACCGTAGGCAGATCACTGGTGGAGTATGATGACTGCAAAGCATTGGGCCGGCTCGAGGCAACAGGAGTTGCTACCTCATCTTGGCGGTCATCATGGCGGTCGTCATGGAAGGTAATCTGGCTTCCCATGGAACGACGAGCACCGTGGCGTGATGTGTGAACAGAGTTGCTGTGATCATCATTGTTCTGGCGTCCCAGCTGCTCCAAACGCCCAAAGTTGTGGATATTCTGCGGCATACTCTGGTGAGACGACCGGTGCCGACTGTGGTTGGGATAATTCTCGGAGCCTGGTGCACGAGGGTTGGCGAGATCGTGGGCATCAGGGTTTGCCGACAACTAATCAGATGATTAGGTTTCAGGATGTTGTGCGTTCAATCGTGGGAAACTTACCATGTTGGAGTCACCACGACGGGACAGGGTTGGGAATTTGTCATCAGGCTCGGTCAACTTGATGTAACTCTTGATGTCAGGAGTCGACAGGCGTTCCAGCTCTCTCAGATGGCCATGGGGCTTGTCTTCGTCGCTGGGGAAAAGATACTTGGGGACATTGAAGGTGTCAAGGCGTGACCCATTCAAACCGGAGATGCTGGACCGATGAGACTGGCCATTCGGGTTGCCGGAGGGCAGCGAGTATCGGTGAGGAGCACTAAGTAGATATTAGCTATGCCCTTGATGGCACGAATCGAAATCGAAATATTGATTTCCACTCACGATGGGCCCGATCGGAAGGGAGAGGTAGGATCCGCAAGGAAGTCGTCCTTCTCGGAGTTTCGGCGTGAACCAGGAACAGAGTGTCCAGCAAATCGGTCAATAGACGGCTGAGCGGGCTGGGAGACAGCCTGGGGTGAGGTCAAAGTCGAAGGAGCGAAGGCATTAAAGAAGCCGGGCGAAGAGGTCACACTCGAGGTGGAGAAACGAGCGGGGCGGCCAAAGGCACTCGAGACAGTAGTATCACGGTACTCAGGCGGGGTGGTTGGCTCACTGACTGGGCCAGAGATGCCAGCCTGGGCCAAGTCACGCGCGAGCTGGTCCATCTCCAATTTCTCGCGCGCGTGCTGAAGATCCAGCATCTTCATGTCCTCTTCGAAACGGCGTTTCTGTTCACGCATGTACTCGATATGTTGTCTCTTTTTCTCAAACTGTTTAAGAGTCAGATGTAATTCCCAGAATGATGCTAATGATGTTGTTCAAGCAAAAGGGTGGGAAGTTTGGGAAAGCTATCAGTTTGAACGAAGTGAGAGAAATGAACGAAGTCTCAACAACTCAATCGAAAGGCTTGTCAGAATTGCACAAGAGACTTCCAAGATAACAGATATCTTCATAGACCCCCCCAGGACAATCATTTGCATGAGGAACACCAACCGAACGATGTAGAGTCGAGAAGAAACGGGAATGTGACGAGTAACCAACGGGAAATAGACGGCAAATTGAGACAGGCAACGAACTTGTTCGAATCCGGAGATATGAAACAGACGGGGAACTTGTGGAGCAGCAAATAAAAGAAGAAGCAAAGGGGGAGTGCCAAGCTGTGGTTTTTATACCAACCCGGACTTGGATTGCAGCCTAGCAGGCAAGAATCGATTTGACGTCTGAATAGGCTCAGAATGAACGGGTTTAAGCCACCAATAGGCGTCAATCACACTTCATCGAATTGCTTGACTGATGGAAAATAGGTAGGCGGTGGATGAATATAGAACAATAGGGCAATTGAATGAGGGAGATAAGAATGGTAAATAACGGTGGAGGAATAGCAGTGGTTGAATGGCGGAAGATGAATGGTGGGAGATGGATGCCGATAGATGAATGGTGAGAGGTTCGTCAAATTCAAGCTGCACACACATAACGTGATATGGCAGGAGCTGATTGAACCTTCAGAGACCTCTGTGATTCTAAAGGATCTTGCAGAGGCTGGACAACCAGGACACCAATTCAAACAACCCCGCTCATCACCCACCAACATTCAATGGAAACGGAGAAAGGTACGCAGGCTCAATGCATAGGGACAATTGCTAAATCAAAAAGAAATTTCGATCTTACCGAAGACAACAAATCCACCGGATCTTGAGAGCCAGAGCTCGAGCCAGATCCCGAGCTTGGATTCAAATAATTCCATGACGAGAACTTGCTCGAATCGGTTGTAAACCGACGTTGCAGGTTCGCTCGCACATCACCAGCTGGGCGAGACGAGAATCCCGATCCAAAGTTCGAATGACCCGGGGAAAGAGAAGTGTACCCAGGGAACGCAGATTCCGAGGGCGGGGATCGTGGG
>PKQL01000330.1:0-30819 GCA_002916455.1 Penicillium sp. CF05
GCAGCCCTGGTGAATTCTGGGTTGCCATGAGCCATGACCCGGGTAGGTGAAATGCGTAACAAAGGGGCGTCGGAGGGGATCGTCGGAAACAACGGAGTAAACAGCCATCGTCATGTGATATAGTTGTCCCGGCTATCACGTAGTGCCCTGCCGGCAAATCGGGCTTCCCCGCCTGACAGATCCGCGAATGAAATTTACTTACTTACTTACTTACTTACTTACTTACTTAACGAGAACAGGGCGGGGAAAGAAACCCATATAATTTCTGAGTGCACTTCATGCGAGTGTTTCATCCGGGGAAAATTAATGCCATCCTATTTATTCACTTATATCTCAAATGTCCAGTTAAAGCATTTTTGAGGGGTCTATAAAGGGCGACTGACGTGAATAGCGTCGGCAAGAACGTTCGCAGTTTCAGGGCTTTAAAACGGAGTCTTATCCCTTGCAAAAATATTCATCCTCGTACCCATTCTCACCATGGCCTCGGAAGTGACTCAGAATCGCTTTTCCAGCGGCGCTTCTTCAAGCATCTACAGCCGGTCACCCAATTCACCAAAGGATGTTTTGCCAGACGACTCAATTCCGCTTCCTACCGGACATGACCTTCCAGAAATCAATTCATTGGACCATCAAATTGCCTTGGTTCGTGGCTCTACCATAGCTTTAGAAACTACCCGCAAACGTCTGCAAGAATCAAAGGACAGACGCAGACTCTCGCTGCCGGAATTACGGCAAGAAAAACTCCGCCAATGGGAACTGCAAGAAAACGAAAACCAGTTCTATCGCTCATGCCTTGATATATTTCATAATTTATCCACAGCCGTCGCTAATGTTTCGGAAGGCTTGACACTCCAATATTTCTTTGAGCCAGAGGCCAGTCCTGTTGGGAATGCGCGAGTTTCGCACGCGATCAAATCCTTATGCGAGGCTTTAGAAAATTCCCGGGTGCAGGAGGCACGGGCAGAGCGAGAGTGGAAACGTCAATGGAATGTTTCACGAATCTGTAATCCGTCCACGCGGTGGATTTAGCGCAGCAAGCTCTAGAAAGTCACAAGCATCAATATTCAAGACTGAACTAGAAGACGCCAAAGGCGCCGTTATAGAATTTTTATCAGCAGGTTACCTGGAGTACGACCAACCGAGTATGGATAAATCATTCCTCGGCTGGATAAACTAGCCTTCATAGCAGTAGTATGTGTTGCTTAGCAAGCGAGGACTAGTCAACAGAGTAGATTTAAACCATTTCAGTCCAGATTATATCTCTCTCAATGAATTAATTGACACATATTAAATCTTAAAATCAGAGAAGATAAAATTGAACATAGAATGCTCGACTTTTGTCATTGAAGCGGCGGGATTTAGCCTTGGGCGTCGATTGCGGGGCTCCTCGGGCATGATATAGTTTTTAGTGAATGCTCTTTTTGAGGAAGAAAGTCATGGCATGTTGAAGCAAGCAAATTCCTTGATCAACTGATCTGGAATGCTATAGGCAGCTACAGTACTTCCTCACGCTACTTCTTGTATCTAGCTTCAAGAATAGATATTATTCACAATTTCCGGAGACGAATGCTTTGAATACGATGAATCCTGAAACACTGGACAGCTCTAAAGCGATTGTCCCGAGACCGCTATCATCATTGGGACCCCGAAGCCTTCGAGTAGATTAGGTTCGGAAGAAAGCTTCCAGGATACGATCCATCTCAGGCGTTGTCGTACATTAAGATTCCCTGCCTAACATGGCCACCTCGGTGCCGTATTTGCCACACTCAACG
Organism: Penicillium sp. CF05; assembly: GCA_002916455.1. Classification (NCBI taxonomy): domain Eukaryota; kingdom Fungi; phylum Ascomycota; class Eurotiomycetes; order Eurotiales; family Aspergillaceae; genus Penicillium; species Penicillium sp. CF05. The sequence continues at coordinate 1,773 of PKQL01000330.1, forward strand.
AGGACCGGGATGTCTCTGATTTTCAACAAATTTGGATCAGCCCAACAGATAAATGGTCTGTGCAGAGCTGAGTTGGTTCGGATATTTTATACCATTAGCTTGGTTACCAACGGACCATCAGAGCCACAAATCAATGTCCATGAAATTAAAATCAGCCTCAATCCTATGCGGCAGCAGGTCCGCTCTGCAAGCGAATCACAGCGCAAATTACTAAGTCGGGGCAGCAGGTTTTCTACGGCATATTCTAGGCATACTCGAACCACTAAGAAGCCGGGCTTGCTTCCCGCTTGTGATAATGGATGACGGGACACTGTAAGAATTATACAAAAAGCAAAGCTACGGGCAACTCTGACCAGGAAATCCTGTGGCCTCTTCCAAGCGGGGTGCACAGTCTGGCGACGACCCTCGACGAACTCGTTAAGGCACGGCCACGGGTGCTCGAGAGGGCTGCAAAACCAGGGACACAAGCTTGGTTAGTGAAGGACAGCTGGGGTATCCTGCAAGGTCAATGAGGATACTCCTGGCCACCTTTGCGAGACACGGTCGGCCGGTAGAGAGAGATCTCGGCCGGTAACGCGAAGTAGGGAGACTTCTCCCTGTGGGGCGTGGTACATAATGGCAGTGACGGACGGGTCGAGAGGACCCGACGAGACTGTCTATGTGGCCCGAGAGGACGGACGCGCGTGTCGGTGTGCAAATAGACAGAAACAGCTACCTCACTCGCACTGAGGATCTGAAATCTACCAGCCAAAGTGGTGTCGTCCTAGTGGGGCAGGTCCGACCTGTCTTACTATCTCACTCGCACTGAGAACCTGCGGCTGGGCGATGGATGTGATGTCGTTCTAGCTGAAATGCTGATGATGCATGCTTAAGGAGCAAACCTGGAGACACCTGGGGTGAGAGGTTTTTGCCGGGGCCTCAAAATCTGGAGGACGTCCATCGAAAGATGCGCGTGCTGAAAACCAGGGCAGTGGCCTGAACAAGCGGGCCTGGTGAAGCTGCTTTACATCAGTCCCAAGAACTCGTTAAGGCTTTGCCACGGGCAATCTTGGCTGTGTAGCCATGTCTCTTGGCCCCCTCGCTATCGGAAAGTAAGGCTGAAGGTCTTCTCCGTCACGTTGGGTGCGAGAACAGAGCAAAATCCATTTTCTGCGGAGCTCGCGGCAATGGCGCACACATTGAAGACACTCGTGGGACTGAAAGATTTTAGGATTACACTGATCACGAGTAACAAAGCGGCAGCTCTCACGCTGAAGAATCCGCGACAACAGTCGGGTCAGGAATTTGTCTGCCAAATCTACAAGCTGATGACAAGACTGCAGAAAAATGGAAACCGGGTCAGCGTCCGGTGGATTCCTACAAGTGAAGACAACAATCTACTTCGTCTGGCGAAAGAACAGGCCCGAGACGCAACACAAGAAGACGCCGTTKYGCAAAAACAGRTCYCYAGGATGAAATCRACAACTCTSAAKATYGCGCGGTCYCAAGCCRCCCCCAGCAGYGAGCTGCCCGAGAACRTAGGRAGACATTCCMGACGAGTGGAYACMGCACTTCCAGGAAAACACACGCGACAGCTGTAYGACCGATTATCRTGGAAAGAAGCGAGCGTGCTGGCCCAGCTCCGCACCGGCATGGCAAGACTCAATGGATATCTCTTTCGAATCAATGCCGYCGAGACAGATCAATGTGCATGTGGACAAGCAAGAGAGACCGTGGACCACTTTCTSTTTCGATGTCRGAAGTGGACCGCGYACCGRAMGGAAATGCTGCAATGYACCCACACTCACCGAAGTAACATGTCCTTCTTCTTGGGAGGGAAGYCACCCTCCGAWGATCAAAAGTGGAMGCCGAATTTRGAAGCAGTGCGAGCCTCAATACGGTTTGCGATCGCTACGGGCCGACTCGAGGCCACCTAATTTTGCCGACAAACGCAGATAGAATACCTTACCCTACTAACCCCAACACCTTGTGAGAACGGTGGACGCGCTTCAACTGCCGAGGATAGGATGTTGAACACTTGAAGAAGCGCCTTCAAGCCAGTCTACTCACCAATACTAACCCACAGGGACCAGCTATGAGATTGGAAGCTAAGATGTCAAATACGGAAGGAAGTACTGTATGGGCTCTAAGGAGACACGGCGTTTGCTCAAACATGCATGTACTGGTAGATTAGCGATAGTTGCCCTCTCGGTTCAGCCGCCGGGCGTTAATGAATTGTGTGTGTGTGTGTGTATTTATCTCGGCCTGGTCAAATTTCAGTTTTGAGATTGTTGAAAGCGAATCAGCACTTCTCATAGGATTTCCGCTTCCTCGTCATCAAGAAGCGTATCTACAAGTCGTATAAAAACCTAGCATTTCTTTGATTAGCCCAGTTCTAGCAAACAGACATAAAAGTTTCGCGATATTTTGATGATAAAGTATATGTAGTCTAAATGTATATGTAGTCTAAATAGGTAAACGGGAACCACTGCATTTTTTCTTTTGTCTAAGTCTCCTATTAAAGAAAGAGATCATCTAGTCTAAGGCAGGAAACGGCTGAGCAAATGCAGCTTTAAGTGGAGTAGTGGATCTAGTCAGATCGTGAATATGAATCCATGCAATTCGCAAAATTCCCAATATACCTTGGAAGTGGCCTGAGGATATGCAAACACTAAGGTATGCATATTCCTTGAATTCAGAGTTGTCGGCTGACTCAAGTGGTAGATCGGAGGTTTTCCCAAGCTAAGTGGGACTTTCTTTCCTGCTCTGACAGCTTTCCTACCGCGTTCTGTAATTCGGTGGCAATATGGTGGATGGGCAGAAATTCATTTGATGGATATAGTGTTTCGTATTGTTGAAGACAGCGCAGGTCGTCAGATGCTTGGGCCACTATGTCTTGCAATTGCTTGAGAAGTCCGTAGCAGGTACGGTAGTATGAATTGTCTGTCTGCTGCCGACCGATCTCACGAACAATTTCGGCGACCTCTTCCATCTTTCCAGTTGAAAGGGCTCAATGGGTCTGAGGATGTAGTGAATATTACTATGAAGTGGGATCTATCTGCTTACTATAATGGTTTCATGATGGAGAATCGGTTGGAGACCAGCGACATAGAACGAAGCGCCGTCATTTTGCTCTTGCAACATGGTTGACCCCTTGTATTTTGCAGGCTGGTTAACGAATATCGCCGGCTATGACTCATTTTGTTTGCGTCCAAAATCTAGCTGTGTTAGTTGAACAGCGAAAAGTGCAACGTTGAGACATCCATCAGTGGTACAGCCCCAGGGGACTGGTGCTTGTGGGAACTAAACTCATTGTTCAACTACTGTACATGAAAACGTACATTGAACTAGGGAACTGGGATTAAGCTCTAGGGAAGAACCAAGAGGAAATGACATGTTGCTCTTGACTGTCCTTAGGTTGAACATTTACTCCGAACTCCTCCGAATGGTATTAGCCGACAATATCTCTTCGCTTTTCGACTCGGGCTTGTACAGTGACGCCCGTTATTGCCTTCCATGTCGGGAAACATACAGCTACTCTTTCAAACCCTAATCGCATGGTGCGCTAGGCTGAATATAGATACCTTTGTATTTAAACATTTGTTCCAAATTGAAATAGAAATAATGCAGAATGTATAAAACCGGTACATGTATAATCATGTGATTATTGGCACAGAACCAAAAATAACTATCGACTGCTATATTATGGGGATTTGTGGACGTGACAGAACGCTCACTACACTTTGGAAATTCTGGCTATTTCTGACTTGGGTGAATCTATTCCTGCTGACGGGAATCGATACTTCGTGCCATTTTGCAAGGGGTTGGTAGTTTGTTTGTTAGGGGGGTAACTTGGATTATGACAGAAGACAACTACCCTTTGATCTTGCTGACTCGGGCTCAATATTATGTATCTCAGTGTTCATTTGAACATCGGTCACGTTTGCGGTTATTCCTGCATCCCCTACGTTTTGTGCCATTCAAATGAACATATGTTACTCTACTCGTCTTCATTATCAAACATAAATAAAAAGAGTTTGCAACCTGGGCATTGCAAGTAAAGAATTCCTTTTTGCTCTTTATCCATTAGCGATCCACTGCCCTGTTATCGGCAGCATGCTTGAAAGTGTGCCATGCGAGATAATATTAGATATCGCGGACTGGGTTCGTCACCAAATATGTATTTATTAACCGTTTCTGACATCTTCTTAGCTGCTTCCTGGCGACCTTCGTGCTTTCAGTCAGGTCTGTTCGAGGTTCAATGCTATTCTGATCCCCCTGATCTATCGCACCGTCACGTTTCGTGCTGCGAGTGAGTGGGCGCTAAATGTACTCGATATCGATTCATTCTTTTGGAACCATGCGCATTCACAAGCCCTCGGCTACCTCCAGTATACCAGGCACCTTAGTATTCAGGCGCCGATAAGTATTGCCCGGTTTAGCCGCTGTGCAAATCATAGTATCTTTCGCGCATCGGGGCTGTTACAAGCCTCATCTACCCTTGGCACTTGCGATGAGGTAAAGGCGCATCGTCATTTTCTGGATGACATTACGGAGCAAATGCACGCGGTCTTCGAGTGTCTCAAAGCAAATAGCCTTCTTTCATTCCGGTGAGTCTGTCTGTTAGAGACTGCAAACTGCTACTTCTCTTGCCTTTCTAATAATCAATTGTATTAGGTGGGGCTTAGGCACCTGCCTTCCAGCAGGTATCCTGGACAAAAAGGGATACCTCTGTCGGCACCAGAAGAGCCTTGATAGTATTTCGCTCATTACAGATGGGACTTGCCCTCAGGCAGGAGGTGCCCTGGATGGGCTCTCCGAGTTCTCATCATTGAAAATGTTAAAGTGGGAAGGTATTCAGCAATCAGCTGAAGTCGACTCTGTGCGACGATGCATCCGCCAGAATGCTGCGCAATTGAAAGATCTGTCAATTGGATTTGTCAGTTGTTCTGATGCCTCGGGTCTTTGCGAAGAGATTTTTGGGCAGCAATCGAGGATATGCCATTCAAGCGCTCTTCCTTCGCTCTCATCCTTAGCACTGTGCAAAATTTCCTTTCCGCAAAACTTCCAGCCGAGTCCGGCATTAATATGTGGCCCCCTCAGGGCTTTGGTTCTGCGCGATTGTCCGAATCAACTTCAGTTCCTTGCTTCCTTGACTCACTCAAAAGGCACGCCACAACTAGAGCTTTTCGAATTCTCAAGCAACAACTTGCTTGATGGTTTTGGCGAAGATCTGACTCCAGTGTTGAACTTCTTGGTCTCTTTCAAAGGACTAAGGCATCTGTATTTGAGGCTGTCGAACTTTGAGGCTACCTCTCGAGTTGAATCAGTTGTCAGATACCACCGATCTACACTTGAGACCCTTTGCTACCATGAACGTCAATTTCGCCCTATTGACGATGAAGGTCTTTTCGAAGAATACCGGGATGTGTCACCACAATGGATTTCTAGTCCATGGGATATCCTGAACCCATCTTGTCTCACTGCTCTAGGTCTTTGTACAACTCCACTTGCCGTGGTAAGCCATGATATTTATATACAGAACGAGTTATTGCTAATCGTCGCAGAGGCTATTTCTTGAGCCGTTAGCCACCTGTTCCAGCATCAAGATATTGCATATCCGATTCAGTGGGCCGGAGAGGCTCCATAGAGACATCCCACATGAAATCAGCACCCGATTACGGACAAAGCAATCCAATATATGTCAGAATCACAAGTTCGGAAGTACCGGGCAAGGTTATCATCATAACACCTGGAGCGATCTCGCTAGTATCATAAATGATGACTCAACTTCACCTGCCATCTGGGATATGAACCAGTCAGACGGTGCAAGAAAACTCATCTCGGCCTCCTCCGAAGCGGAGGAGTTTGTGTCATTTGCTGAATGGGCATTCGGACCGACTGGTCTTCCAAATTTACAAATCCTGGCCCTCGGAGACTTTTCCAACAAGGATCGATTCCAAAAACAGCAGTGTCTAATCAGGCGGAGATGCCATGAGAACGAGCGTCGATGCGAAGACTGCCAGCGACCTGGTTGTAGTCATGAACCTGACTTAAGTCACTCCTTCTGTGCTACCAGCACCACCGACATTCAGATCTGCGGGGGTCTTCCGGTTGATGGAGCTCGGCTTCTTTCTGCTTGTCCAACCAGCGGGTTAATTGAATCACCTTTTGAATGGTAGCCAGATTATTATTTCCTCAGTGCAAATCACTCGCCAATGAATTGTCCGGTATCATTACAGTACAAAGCCTAGAACGACGATATTTTAAGATTATGACTGAAATGGTTAGTGTATCTTAGCCCTTGGGAAAGAGAGAGAAGGGAGTGACACTGATTCCCGGAAGTACGGTACATGTGCCTTTATCAGTCTCAATGGAGTAAAAGATTTCATTGGAGAAATACTAATCGTTACGCCAACTGTTTTTACTGAGGAAAGATCCGCATGTCATCGGTAATGTCTACCATGTCAACATCAGGACATACAAGCCCAGAAAAGGCGTGACATCATAAACTTCTCATGGGGAAGACATGAATATAGCAATGTGGACCGATGAAAGACTGGTGAATTCAATTGGAGATTTCAATTATCTTTTTTTTTTGCCGACCACAAGAGAGAAAGACGAGAATACCGCCTACGGAACACAATGTATTATGTTTTGTCTATGTTAATACTTGTCAGGCCTGGACCGAGCTCCCACTGTGCCCCCCCCCCCATCATTCCCAGCTCCCAAGAACGTCGTAGCTGATGATTAATCATCACACCCAACGATCGAACTACCCATGGCTCCTAATCTAGCCATACAGAGAAGTGCATATCCAGTTTCACCTGGTTGTACTCTTTCATACTCTTCGAGCCCCACCGCCAAGACGCTAGCTTAGGAAATCGGTTTGTCTAACTAATTTGACTGGACCTTCTCACATTACGTAACACAAATATAGGTCACTGCTGTCCACCTGAAGAGCTTAAGTATCCTTACCCCTCTGCCTTCCCCCGCAGCCTACTCTGCGACCGTTTTTGACTCGCAGAGCCTACCGAGAGTAGCCTTCTGTTTGGCATTTCTTAATCGCTCTTCGTCCCAAGAGCATGGCTGAACAGTTCACCAGTCTTGTTGATTCAGTCGGAGGATTGAGCCTCACTGATAGGACAACTGAATTGATTGGATCAGCCTCTAATTGCCCAAGGCCAACTCAGTAAGCACTTATGGGGTCTATTCTGATGCTGATAATGTTGTGATATGAGGCTGGTGCAGATCAGGAACCAAGCCGAACCATCGGAATAAATCCCGAGGTGTCTATACAAAGAACCAAGTTGATTGGAAATCAACTTGGACTTTGTGATGTATATATAGCCTCATGTTTCCCTCTGGATAAAAACAATTCATACCTCTGAACTACAACAGATAAAGTCCTGCGAAGCTACTTCAGCACATGCGCAACGGGTCCAGACCTTGGTTGAAAGTACAGGAGCGTCGAAGGAGCTCCAATGACTGCGACCCAGATGGGGTTCAACGATACATGACCATCGCAGAAACAATGGTGTCAAAAGACTGAGCTGGTTGGGTTGCTTTAAGATGGTTAACCTCCGACAGTCAGTTTCTTGAAGAAGATTTTGAATGCTCATAGTGAAATTCATTATTCGACGACCGTTAATGTACAGTAGCACTCATGATTTGCAGCCCACTAGAGCAGACAGAGCAAAGAAACTCTAAGTGTCGCCCGTAGGTTTTTTGTTCCTCCTCGTAAAGAGCATTCGCATCGGCACTAGATTCTGATAATGTATCATAATAAGTGACAGCTGACACTGTCCTGATAGCTGACTAGCTTCAGGTTACTCGGACTAAAGAAGCCAAACTAAAATACATGTCTCTAAAACTTCGCCTCGGAGGACTCGTGCTTTGGTTACTACACTGATAACACGAGGGTCTTGTTGCGGAGTGGTACAGTTATTTGTAAAGCCTTAGTAGTGTTTCTTAAGCTATATGTTGGCGTTCATCCATTTCTGGTTCTAAATGTGAAAGCTAGCAATCCCCATCAAGCCTGGATATAACAAGTAGACTTTAGTAATGTAACTGCCCATGTATTGTTACGGCTCTAAGGTTGCAATGCAGACTCACCATCACGTCATTAAAACTTGCAAAAAAGAATCCTAGCCAACTGAAAGATGGCAAAGCATAGTTAGCAATGTGTACGTAGTATAAGACCTCGAATCTGCCTTTCCATTACAAACCAGGATTTAACTCTTTGGATAGCCTTAAGACTACTATCTTTACTTCCTATCCTCCTATATATGTGGAATGGGCGGGCGACGCTGGATCTTAGGGTGCTGGAAAGCGAGATCTTCGAAATAAGCCTCGTACCGAACTCGAACCACAGCAATGACTGGTGTCTGGGCACTATCAACCAGACTCACTGCCGTATTAGATAATAAGCTAAATGGTTTCGTCCGTCACCCGAGGCACACGAGTTCCATTGCAGGTAGGTTATGATATATTGCGAACCATCTGTAGGAGTTGGAATTATTCACTTTCATCACTCGTGAAATTTACAGTACAAATCCCATTAGATTAGAATGCCCTACTTCATACAGGCTCCCTGGTATACTCAGTTCAATATCTTGCACACCTGTATAATTCCGTGAACCGACTCACATTATTAGGAGATTTGGCAAGCTTTTGATGAATAAATTTCCGACTTGTGCCTGAACTATATTACTTGAGCATATCTCTAGAATTCCCTCTTATTTACATCCTAGCATGTACAGCAAGGTCCATTTTAAACAACTCCCTAAATTACAAATGGCTAGCTCAAATTTCAAAACCAACCCTTCACTCCCATCAAATAAACATCCCCGACAAACGCAATCCACCAACCATCAAAGACAGCCCCTTCTTTTCTCAAGGCCCTAGCGCAGATCTTTCATTGATCGGGCCACACCAAGTTGAGGGCCGTTTTGAAATGCACCCTATATGGTACTGTATCTTTCTCCGTAGTGTTCCACCCGGTGCTTTGAATGTTGGGCGGTAAACGTTACGTGGAGGGCTGCAATTATACATATGAGCACGGTCGGGAGATTGGAGACAGCAAGCATTTAGCGGGGGACGCAGGATATAACTACATCAGCGTATCTCTCTTGTCAGGTAATTTACATTTCCATTCCGACGAATAGGTATGATCTGCAGCGTAGCCGAGTCCAGCCTAGACAGTTTTACTATTGTCTTGGCAGTGGGGCGTGAGATAGTTTCTCTGTGTAAAACTTGGAAGCCAATTTCGAATATTGCAGTACATGAGCCAAGTTAGTGCACCAACGCTCAATCGTCGGAAACAGTAAGCACATAACCGCAACAATTCTTTGTGACAGCAGATCGGCTTTGCAAGCAATTCAAAACGTTAGAAACAAATCGGGCCAACGAATCGTTTATGCAACCCTCCAAGCAGCCACCGAAGTTCAAGGAGGACACGTAACGCTCCGCCTCCAGTGGATGCCAGGACATTGTGAAAACGCTGGGAATGATGCAGCGGATCGACTCGCAAAGGAAGCTGCGCAACCGGGCAAGACCCATCCATTCCGGCCACTGCTGTCGAGGGAGAACGCATCTATACGCGATAAAATTCATGCTCAATGGGGGCAGGAGTGGAAGTCGAGCACCAAAGGCTCACACCTATGGAAGATTGACGACACTCTACGTACCGGCGCGGTACACCAGAAAACTATATGGGAATTTACCCAGGAACCGCGCGTATTTGCTTACACAGCTACGCACGGGCCACAACTGGCTATCTACTTACGCAAAGAAATTCGGCTTCCGCGACGATGATCTGTGCGAGTGCGGCGCGCAGGAGACAGTCTTCCATGTATTGATCGCTTGCCCGAGGCTACGAGAGCTACGGGCAGAGCTGAGAAGAAAATCTGGGGACGCTTTTAACAGCGTGCCGAGTATGCTGGGAGGCTCAAACGAAGGTGAGAAAGGTAAACCAGACACCGTCTCGCGAAGCAAGGCAATACAAGCTGTGCTGGACTTCGCCGAGGCGTCACAGAGGTTTCGCAGTCGTGCGCCATGAGGGCAGCCTAAAAATGGGAACGGCAGTTGGCCACGATAGGCCGTGACGAGGCTCTAAGTTCATGTCAGGAAGTGGATCATTTTATGTGTACACACTCGGATATATAGTCGTTGTATACTGCATATCGCTTTGGCAGTTGGATTCTAAACCACAACCCACTAGGCTGGGTACGGATTCGTATTTTGGTCTAGTGGTAAAATCAACTGGTTATGAGCCCGGATTGCGCGACCTCTGAGCGCGTAGGTTCAATTCCCACAGTTTGCGTTCTTAAGCACCCAGAGCCACCAGAAGACGGCCTATGATTGGCCGCACAGCCAGGCAACAGAGCTTCATACGCACCCCAGCCAAGCGTTTATGGTTTACGGGGGAGAGTTGGATTCTAAACCACAACCCACTAGGCTGGGTACGGATTCGTATTTTGGTCTAGTGGTAAAATCAACTTTGGCGAGGGGTCAGTGTAAATGATAACTACTACTACTACTACTACTGCAGTACATGAGCATCATTGAACGCGCTTTAAGTCTTTGTGATGGGGTGACCTTGATTGTTTTCACAGGCAGTTTATAAGCTGGTTGCGACTGCTTAAGTCACTAAATCAATGTAATAACCAATAGTAAGCACACGTACTTACTTCAAAGGCGATATATGTTCTCCCGCCATTTACCTCACATACTTGTGTTGACAGAATGCTTCCCATCTCGACGTGATAGGTATCATCGGCAAGTCCCTTTCCTCGGAATTGTTACATTTTTTTTTTATTCTGACAATTACCTTTTTGCTTTAATTCGCTTCCTTGGAGGCCATACTTCTACCGCCAAAATAGGTGCTTGGATAGCTTGCTGCATTTGGATATCATAATTCTGGATACATGCTGTGTGATTGAAATAATAGAACCTCGCACAATAAGACCAACATCGTCCAAGCTCACAATCCCTCTCCCGGGAGCCCTTCACACCAAAATGACTGGAATGTCGTCAAAAGTTGCATGTTAGTCTGAGCCAGGTTAGCCTTCAATCCCCCCTAGAGAGTACCTATCAGTGAGGGAAGCAGAAAAGGGGGTCAGAGATAAAAATACTTCTCTTTCCATCCAGCCTCGTCAAATCTCTGTGAATCAAGATGAGCATAGACCAAGCACTCTGTAGAGGCTCAAGAAAACCCGTGATGGTACTGTGCAAAATAAGTTGTAGGCAAAGATAAAGAACATCCATATATTGGCTCTTTATGTTATACTTCAATACTGAATGGGATGTAAGAAATGCTTATTCACCTCCTGCATGATGCACACGTGTAGCGCCAACTATATAGGGCAAAATATGGTGCGAAAAGTTTTCAGCATACTGTACTAAATCTGATAAACAATAATTAACTAGCCGGCGGCTCGTACTGGCAGTGCAGTTTTATATACATCAGACGACTGCAGATTTGCAAGAGCATGTGCATGCCGGGGTAGACGTGAGAGTTGAAGAGTGATCTGCAAGGGGCGTCTCAGTAGCCGATTTACCGGCTGAAGTTGAAGCCAAAGATGGACTGTCCGTAGGCGTCGACGTGAATATCGGAGTTGGAGATTGATCAGCAAGGGGCGTCTCAGTAGCCGATTTACCGGCTGAAGTTGAAGCCAAAGATGGACTGTCCGTAGGCGTCGACGTGAATATCGGAGTTGGAGATTGATCAGCAAGGGGCGTCTCAGTAGCCGATTTACCGGCTGAAGTTGAAGCCAAAGATGGACTGTCCGTAGGCGTCGACGTAAATATCCGAGTTGGAGATTGATCAGCAAGGGGCGTCTCAGTAGCCGATTCACCGGCTGAAGTTGAAGCCAAAGATGGACTGTCCGTAGGCGTCGACGTGGATATCGGAGTTGGAGATTGATCAGCACGGCCTGTTTCAGAAGTGGACGTGCCGATTGCAGTTGAGAACGAGGACTGACTGCCTGTAGAGATCGGCGTGGTTGTCTGAGAGGAACCTGTATTACCAATGCTACACCCACTGGGTACCTTAAGACCGTTTTCTAGCATACAACTAGACGTGTCTCCCTGTCGGTTGAGGAAAGACACAGTGCCGTTTTTGTTGACTGTCACCCAGGCAACCTGCTCTCCGTTTTCAGTGCCACATATATCAACTTTCACCGACTTATCGTCGGAACCGGCACCAATGAAACCTAAGGAGTGTTAACAATAGCGTGAGGGCCGTTGGTTCAAATTGGATACTCACCCGAGCAATCTTTGCCTTTCAGCTTAGCAAAGGTTGCTGAGTAGCCTGTACAGCCGTGGTTATTCTGAGACCACACTCTACAGTTGTTCTTGCCGTCATTGTCCTGAATGATAGCCAAATAACTGCCTGCCACAACATTTCCGATAAAGAAAAGGTAATTGAAGGAACGCATTCTGGACTATGCGCGACTTCAAGGCAAGCAAGTGCGATGATGGTGACGAATAGCTGGGACCGAGGATTATTTATGTCGACACTCAATCATTCAAAGCGACGCTATCATTTTTACTGACCCCCTTGAACGAAGAAAAAAAAAAGGGTGGGGGAAAGAAGCACTTACTTGCGGTAGTGTTCTTTTGGCATAATTCTCAGCAGTACAGCAGACAGGCCGATTGATTGGAAGTAGGCAGTCAGCTCACATGTCGACCGGTGGGGGCGCTCCCAACCTGCGCAATTTGTCTGAACTGACTTACTTGAATTGGATACTGTTTAACTTGTATTTTGGTCTATTACAAACTAGACTTCTCTCTCCGTTCAAAAGTACCGGGAGAATCGAAATCAGTTTTACCATTTGCACACAGAGATTCTTTCACGAATCCTAGTACACGCTAATCCATTTTTGATTTGGCTCAGTTTGAAGTACTGAGTCGTATTGAAACATGGAGTCACATGAAACGATATTCTATGAATTACTTGTATTACTTCTGTCAAGAATACTGAGCTAGCTCGTTGACAACTCTGCTTGTCCTCAATCTCCTGACAGCGATGTACACTAATGTAGTGCCCACAAAGTCAATCTATGAGGGGAAAGGTCAACTTGGGAATTACATATAAAGTAGAAATTGCTATGTAAACATGCGATATTCAGGTATCAAAGTTATCTAAGTATTAGGTCCTCCATTAACCATTCCACTAATGCTGTAGAATTGGCCAAGGTTAGCCAATGGTTTAGCCCCAATGTTTGTTTCTGCCTGGCTATGCAGTATATAAGTAAATTGATGGCTTCCACTTCCTGACCTGGATGTTTCCAGGTGAAAGCGAGATTCGCCATACTGTTCAGCGTGTCAGGATGGTCCTCGCCGAGCTTAGTCTTGCGAGTCTGCATCACATGCACCTGTAGCTCCTCGGCCTCCTCCATCCGGCCTTGTTTATAGAACGTCCATGCCAGATTGGCCATAGTCCTTAGCGTGTCGGGATGGTCGTCGCCGAGCTTCGTCTTGCGAGTCTCCATCACCTGCACCTGTAGCTGCTCGGCCTCCTCCCATCGGTCTTGGTGACAGAACGTCGATGCCAAATTAGCCATAGTCTTCAGCGTGGAGGGATGGTCGTCGCCGAGCTTCGTCTTGCTAGTCTCCATCACCTGCACTTGCAGCTCCTCGGCCTCCCCAGACCGGCCCTGGCTACAGTATGTCAACGCCAAATTAGATATACTGGCCAGTGTGGAGGGATGGTCGTCGCTGAGCTTGCTCTTGCTCGTCTCCATCACCTGCACCTGGAGTTGCTCGGCCTCCTTCCACCAGCCTTGGTTCCAAAAAGTCAACGCCAGGTTAGTTATACTGGTCAGTGTATCGGGATGATCGTCGCCGAGCTTCGTCCTACTCATCTCCATCACCTGCACCTGGAGCTGCTCAGCCTCCTCCCACCGGCCTTGGTTACAGTACCGCCAAATTAGATATACTGATCAGCGTGTCGGGATGATCGTCGCCGAGCGTCGTCTTACTCGTGTTCATCACCTGCACCTCGAGCTGCTCGGCCTCCTCCCATCGGCCTTGATTCCTGTATGTCGATGCTAGGTTGGCCATACGGGTCAGCGTGTCGGGATGGTCCTCGCCGAGCTTCGTTTTGCTCGTCTCCATCAACTGCACTTGCAGCTCCTCGGCCTCCCCCCACCGACCCTGGCCACAGTATGTCAATACCAAATTGGATATATTGGTCAGCGTGTCGGGATGGTCCTCGCCGAACTTCGTCTTGCTCGTCTTCATCACTTGCCTCTGGAGTTGCTCGGCTTCATCCCAACGGCCTTGATTCCAAAATGTCAATGCCAGACTGGCTGTACTGATCAGCGTGGATGCGTGGTCTTCGCCGAACTTCATCTTGCGAGTCTCCATCACGTGCATCTCGAGTCCCTCGGCTTTTTCCCACTGCCCTTGAAGCGACCATGCTCTCGCTAGTATCGCAGAGCTATTGAGGGCATCTTCATGTTCCTCACCTAAGAGTCTTACTCTCTGCTTCCTTGATTTTAACGCCATGTCCTTCGCGCCCGCGAGGTTACCGCTCTGCGTCGCATACCATGCACCATTATAAAGTAACGTGGCCCATTCACGTAGAGATTCTTGTGATTCTGGCCGCTGCGACATCGCTGCTTTAACATGAGGATAGAGTCGTCGCCATATTTCCCAGTTCTCATATTCACCGGTCGGAACTTTGTAGCAGAGTTTACGGATAAAAATCTCTTTCCATTGCTCCATTTGATCATGAGTCTGCAGTCATATACGTGTACTCAGTTGCACTAGCCTGTGCATCGTGAAGAATACACTGTCCTTGCTGACAGAGATGAATGCAAAATCCCTCAGTGTTGTAATATCATCTTCGAAATCATCGAATATACTGGTTTCAGATAACCCTTCGTCATCACTGGAGTCGTTTGAAAGCCCCGACCTTGCTATATGGTTATTCTCGTGCTGAGCCCGGAGCAGTTCGTCTGGAATCCCTTGCCGGTCGAAAAAGCTCATGAGGGAAAGCAAATCCGCTGCCGACGGTCTTTTTTGGCGAATACGATCGAATGACATTTGCCACGTCACCAAAATCGAGTTCTTTGCCTCCGAATCCCGGTAGATATGACCCGCCTCGGTTTTCAGAAGCTTTGTTGCTTCGCGGTCATTTTTTTGGAAGTCTCTCAGATACTGCGATACCGAACAACGAGGCGCCCGATTCCTAATATAGCTTGCCGCCTGTACGATCGCCAGCGGCATAAACTCGAGCTCTTCCACTAGATGTCGACTTTCTTGACTTTCGCGTTGTTGTTCAAGCTTTTTCTCGAAAAGCTCTAGCGCCTCGGGCCTTTCCATTGGTTTGACTTCAATAAGGTCCTTATAATCGACCATTTTCAAGGCAACTTCTCGAGTCCGACACGTGATAATGATAAACCCATGCAAGCTCCTAGGGAGATATTTCAATAGTGGCTTTGTTGGGGCCTTCATTGAACTATTCTTCGCGTGACCTTGGGCTGTCACTGGAGACTTGAGAAGGAACTCATGATCATCGACATTATCAAGGATAAGAACCCATCTTCCTCTCTTCTCATCCCGGAGCCAGTTTTCGACTAGATTGAATATGTTGGCTTGCGGGTCCTTGCGCCCCAGTATTTTAACCTGGTCCGCTATGTCTCGGAAACTTTGCTCGAACCGGGTTGCGTTGCTCGCATGGACCCAGAAAACCCATGTTACCGGTGCTTGGAATCGGACTTGGTAGGAGTATTCGATGGCAAGTTGTGATTTCCTTTTCATTATTAGCATTGGACCGCGTACTGGTTGCTCTACACTAACCCGACACCGCCAAGGCCAACAAGCGCAATTCTCGACCCTGGGACCAAGCTTTTATCGCGAATCTGGTCAAGCAGTGTGTCGCGACTGACAAAGTCTGGATCGCGCGGGAATGGGACAGTCGTCAAAGGGCTCGGCGGAGTTTCCGGTCGCTCTAGGGTGGGAAGCAGTGGTTAGTCAGTCCATCCTGACTTTCGGTTCCGTTCCTGGCTTACCCGGAGGCAGATGGAAGTTTGCCGTGCCATAATTGATTCCCACCTGGGCACCATAGTTAACACCAGAGTAACTTATCGACGCATAGTTTACACTAGAGTGACTCGATATCATTGTCGTATTAACGTGCCTGTTTGTGGTTCATTACAAGCTCTTGTCTCTAGGTCTCAGCTGAAGGAGGGGCACGCCATTCGGACTCGGCTCCGCGGCGCTAAGACATGAAATCAGGTTAGCAGGCGCCCACCTCGAGTGGGGTAGGATAAGCACTTTCCCAGAAACCGGGAGCCAAAGCACTCAGGTTGAACGTAGCACGCGGTAAGCAGCCCGCGGTATGAAATGCACGGTTTGGCAATATCACTTCGAGAGCCTATTGCTGCCGGCTGTTTCAAACACACGAATGGACAATATGAGATCGCGTTCTGTTGTTGTTAGGGCGAAACTAATACGTGATTTTCCAGCCTAGCAACCACTTTTTTTGAGGTCCGCAGCTTTGAGATGGGCCCCCAAGCTCCCAGAAACTGCGAGATCGCTAAGTCACATGCATTTCCTATTACCTAGCAACCCCCGGACCTTTCATCCAAAATCATTCCACCTGCTCACTGGGCAGATAAGTGAGCAAGGGTGAGCAGATAGAGTCGCTCCCCATCCCCCCTCAGCGGTCTCCCACCGCTCCCTGTCAAAACTCTCCTTCAACACCCAGATTCTCTTCACATCATGGCACCAAGACTACCTCTCTCAATGTTCGAAGCTCCACTTTTTGGACTAGCGTGTTTGGCATAGCTTCGGGATATGGATATGACGATTTGGTGAATACACAGAAGCCGCTGTAAGCAACTTGACTCGTCTACCGTATTTATACCCTATGGCAAATCCTTCATCTTCCCTTCATCTTCGCCCAGCAATCATCCGACATTAGACAGCCTGATCACCCTGCCTGCTCTCACTAAGGAGAAAACTCGTTCCATCTCGAGCGCTTTGCAAGGCTCGGATCTGTAAAATGAATGTCCTCACGGTATCCAGGTTTTCAGAGCGAAGTTTAACCACGGTGTAGAGCAGTGCTTGATGCAACATAGACTCGATGCTATGAGTTTTGCGTCTGCGATCACTGCCGTAGAAACATTGACAGCCTTTTGCGGTACAGTTCGCACATGGAGTTGTACCAGAACACTAGATCCTGTCAGCATTAAGATATGAAGGATTCATTATGTTCTAACCTTGATTCGTTTTTGGCGACACTCTGTGCAAGCAAGAGAGACATTCCGTCGCTTTTCAACTGATGGACGTGGTATCTGTGATTGGGAGGATGAGCCTTTCTCCATCGGCCACAAGGGGGTGTTTTCTGTCATTGCTGGTGATCGGGACTCATGAAGTCGGGAAATATTGTTCATTATAGATATCCACAGTAAAGAGTGGGTGATGGGACGGAATTAAATAGTCAATTCGCAAAGTCGGTTCTCTTTGTTTGCTAGATAAAGAACCTTGGCGGCTTCTTTCAAATTGGACCATTTATAAGACCAGACCTGTGCCACATTCACGATCCTGGCCCCAACGCTTGAAGTATCATCGGCAAACAAAGAATACTTGATTTGTAGGCTTATTAGATGCTTCCGACCGTCTTGGCAAGGGCGCTTACATTAATTGGAAAGTCTCTCGGCCAGCCATGCACTAATTATCTCAGCCTGTTTGATGGATATTGCGATGCTAGTTAGTGGTCAATGATTGAGGAAACTCGGGGTAGCACACTTGCTGCAGCCAGTGGCCCGTCTCATACAGATAGCGCTCCGCTGCCGATGATGTCATGTATAATCTCGTGCCTCGAAGGGGATAGCCACCATTCAGGTGTGAACTCTCGTGCTTATTTAAAGATCTGCGCGTATCTAGGGTGACATTCAAATTATCCTGGTTACTCTGTGTCCTGTCACATCTCTAAACGAGCAGGCAGGCATCCGTCTATTTAGCTTGTTTGCTGGATCAACATTCTAGAACCCCTGGAGACCTTACGAGAATAATACAGAAGCTGTTTGTAAACTGTTATTTACGACTGTACTCGATTACTGGGAAGAAAGGGGTTCTGGGGCAGAGTAACCGTAACAGGTATAGTGTGTTTCGAAGGAGGGTTCGAGAAAGAATGTCTGTGTGCAAGTGGTGAAACTAATTTCGAACCGTCCTGTATCCCGGGACAGTCACCCATGTGCTGGTGGATTGCCCGAACTTGAGGGAACCTCGGAGTGAATTAAGGAGAGAAGTTGGAGATGCGTTTAATAGCGTGTCGAGCCTGCTGGGAGGCTCAAAATAAGGTGAGAAAGGTAAACCAGACACCGTCTCGCGAGCCAGGACGGTCAATGCCGTGCTGGACTTCGCCGAGGCGTCACAACGGTTTCGGAGTCGCGCGCCACCGGGGCAGCCTAACAACAGGAGCGGCAATTAGGCCACGATAGGCCTTGACGAGGCTCTAAGTTCGTTTTCAGGAAGTGGAACACTCTACATGTACGTACATGGATATATATAGTTGTTGTAGCCTGCATATCGTCCGCGAGGGGTCGGGGTAAATGAAATCATCATCATCATCATCATCATCATCCTGTATCCCGGTAGCTTGTGAATTTGCGGAGGATGTCTTATACTGCAGAACTCATGAGGCAGTTCCAAACAAGAAATGTTGTATTTTCAGATTATCTAAGAAGCTCTTGCAGCAATTGTACCTCAGCTAGTTCACGAAGTCTTGGAGCCACTCTCTGCGAATGCGGCGCGCGAGCTGAAGACCCTCTGAGAGATCTACAGCATGGTTCTTCTATCTATCGGCATCCATTTTTGCTCCAGCTCCCAGAGCACCACCAAGTAGTCTCGCCAGATTGAACCACCCAGTAAAGCGCCACCAGTGGTCAGTAGGGCTCCAGTGCCAAATGCTGCCTGATCGTTGAAATTCTGCGTAAGATATTATATTCGGAACATTAATATTCCGTTGACCATCCTAATGCAAGCAGCGCTTCTGGGCATTAGGGGCGGAGGAATAATGAAAGAGTGAAGATGGTGACACCGATTTCCGGAAGTAATGTACTATCGAGAACTTCAAAGTTGGTGACCTTTGACAGCGGATATTTGGTGGTTGTCTTTAAAAATAACCTGAATTTGCAATGACTATAGTACAAAAGTGGTCGTGTGTGACAACCATTTACCCCGATACCGCTACGCTACGTAATATACAGACTATCACAACAATCTATATCTTTGTGTGCATGCCCATTGCCTGACAAGAAACTTAGGTCTTCTTCAACGCCTCTCGCTATTAGCTGTTCTCGTTCAGGAGGGTCTAAGGGTCTTGTGAATCAAAGATACATACACACAATTTATTAACGCCCGGCGGCTAAGCCGAAAGGGCAACTATATCTGATCTACTATACATGTCATAATATATATAGCACTGTGTCTCCTCAGAGCCCATACATAAAGCCTTGCAATATATGTCATCTCAGATGCCGTATCACAGCGGATCCTCGTGGGTTAGTAATTTTGTTAGTAGGCTGGCTTGAAGGCGCTTCTCCAAGTGTTCAACATCCTATTTTCGGCAGTTGAAGCGCATCTACCATCTTTAACACGAGGTGGTTGGTGGGTTAAATCGGCGAAAGGGGGTGATTTATGTTCGTTGGCATGGTTAGATCAGTGATAGTTGCCCTTTCGGTTCAGCCGCCGGGCGTAAATGAATTGTGTGTGTGTGTATACAGGATGGATCGGAATTAGTTTCACCACTTGCACACAGAGATTCTTTCTCGAACCCTCCTTCGAAACACGCTATACCTATTACAGTTACTCTTCCCCTGAACCCCTGTCTTGGCAGTAATCCAGTACGGCTGTAAATAACAGCTTAAAAATAGCTTCTGTATTAGACTTGTAAGGTCTCTTGGGATTCTAGAACGTCGATCCTGCAAACGGGCCAAACAGATGGGTGTCTCTTCTGTTCTGGAGACGTGGCAGGAATTTGAATCCCACTCCGTCAACCACTTGCCATCAAGAGCGACCATTACGAATGAGCCCGTTAGAGCCTTGAAATGAGGGCGATGACTGTTAACTCGTATCCTGATGACCGTGACTTCGAATCGCATGACCTCGAACCCAGAGATCAAGATTCGCAATACGCTCCCACTCCAGGATACTACGGTCGCACGCCAGCGTCAATCTGTGGGCTTAGCCCTTCCCCCGACTATCACTACGAGAACGGTCCGGAAATCCTGTCACAACAGCCGCAAACTCCTAGACTGCTTCAGCTATCTGAATGGCATAACGGAATGTCAAGTAACGAGCTTTCGGCAAGCTGCATCCAGTATACGATAGAGTGGAAAGTCACGGTGAATAAGAAAGTCCTCTCACGAGACACTGAAGAGGATGTAGTCTTGACTCCAAGTGCGTACTGGCCGATGACCCTGAAGGGTAAGTTGGAGAAGTTATTGGAAGGAAAGACCCCCGGTAAAGGAAGGGTAAGGTCGGACGACACTTCGATCGTTGTGTCGGTGAATGATCGCTCCCAACGCGACCTGATGAAACGATTTGATCATCTCGACATCGATTGGACTGCCGTGGAAAAGCAGCTGCTTAGGTGGGGCGAACTTTACCATCGAGGCAAGAAACTGAGGTTAAGTATTACCTTTAGATATGTTGAGGGCGACCGTCTCTCCAAAACTACCACCGGTAGGGTCGAGAAAAGAGGAAGGACATCGGTCACTAAACGAATGCTTAACGAGCGAGACGCTCAACTGGATGCCGAAGAGAACGTGTCCGGGCAAGAATCGATTTGGCGGGGTGTTTATAACTTGATGCGTTGCCCATCCTCATGTCATCTCGGCCCACATTGTTGGCAAGACCCCCACGGGAAAAAGCACTATAAGTTGAGGAGCCATCAACTAAAGCGTTTGATCGCCTTTGTGGAGAAAGGCGGCACCTTGCAGTCTCATGAAGACGTCCCGGATAATTTCCGTGAAGAACTATATATGGAAGAGCGGCACAGGCTGGAGAGCCAACAATCTCAGAAGAACAAGATGGTAGGCACACCAGGAAGCTGTCAGCCTATCAATATCAACTTCAATGGGATGCAATCTTCCCCACAACGAGACACGTCCAACCCAACCACAGCCTCAGCAATGGTTCTGCCACCCAATGACCAAGTCATGGAAGACCTCAATCTTACTGGGCTGAGAGATGAAGCCGTTAGAGATTACGGCGCATGGCATGAATCGAATGTTGGTGACGAAAATCTAAAAGCACAGTTTCGGCAAGCATGCAATGTGGCGTTAGCCAATGGTCTTGATCTTAGACTGATTCACGAGGACCAAGATCCCTCATTCTTCATCGACAAAGGGATTGTGGTGGGTATTGCACGCCAATTCGTGAGAGATATTGGCCAATGGGTTAAGTGTGTAAGGAATGTCTCGCTGGACGACCAAGCTACGCAGGCCGCATCTTGAATACACATGAAGGCGTAGGAAGGCGCTCGTATAGACACTAGATTGGCTTTTAAATCACTTCTGTTTTCTGCAAATCCTTGAGTAGATGGTTAAACCACAACTATATACACAAAAAGTAGAGCTGGCAGAGAATCGAGTAATTTTTTGGAGTTGTTGGTATGTATATATTGTGTCACTGTAAGGCCTAACGCCAGATCGCCTCTAACGCTACCAACTAGGCATTGGTGTCAATGACCACCCCAGAATGTCGGAAATGACCCAAAGCACTCTGTTTTCGAGATCCAACAATCTCAATGCACCGCTCAAGGAAAGTTTGAAATCCTTGTTCTGGGTCTTCTTCATACTGCACCCAGTTCCGTCTAATATATGCCTTCAACTCAGAGAAGAACTCCTCGATAGGATTCAAGTCAGGTGAGTAAGGTGGTAGATACACGAGCTTTACTCCTGCTTCGATGCACATTTCCTCAATACGATCAGAATGGTGGAAGGATGCGTTTTCCATAACTAGAACGGACTTTGGTTCAGGCCATCTCCCACAGTGCCGAAGAAGCTGATCAATGAAGTCCTCGAAGACTGCAGCATCCGTGGAGCCCTGGAATACACGAGAGATTAAAATTCCATCTTGGCAATATGCGGGCAGTATCTGGTACCGCTGGTCACGATGGAAGTTGGCTACCTGCAATGGTGCCGTGCCTAACGGAGACCAGCCTGTCCGTCTGAACCCAATTCGTTTATCACACCCAGACTCATCCACGTAGACCAAGTGATACGATTGAAAGTCGGACAGGTTATGCATGTAGAAATCTCGTAGATCCGCATTCTGTTCTTTTGCTCTCTGTCGAGCCACCTTCTTTGACCAACCCACCGAAGCAAGAGCCCGTTTGAGGCTGAATTTGTGACCTGGACACGGAACTCGTCCCATAAAAATATTGCCATCTCGTCCACATATAGGCCGGGCTTTTCGAGGAGGTGATCGCACAGTGCTTCTATCATCGGAGGTGTTACGGTCCGTCGTCGACCTACTCGAGTTGGGGGTGCTCTGACATTTCCGAACCGGCGAAGATTGTTGCTGATATTGATAATGGAACGCTTACTACATTCAGCAGCTTTAGCCATTTGCGAAGCAGTCAGTGATTTGCTCAATATCATATTCCGAATCATTTCGAGCTTTGAGAGAGGTAGTCTTGGCGCCATGTTGCGAAGAAATCTGGATGTTGATGGAGGAGAGTTTTGGCAGGGAGCGGTGGGAGAGCGCTGAGAAGATGCGAGGAGCAACTCTCTCTGCTCACCCTTGCTCACCCCTCTGCTCAGTGAGCAGTTGGAAGGATTTTGGGTAAAAAGTCTGGGGGATGCTAACTATTAGGAAACGCACGTGACTTGGCGATCTTGCAGTTCCTGGGAGCCTGGCGGCACATCTCAAAACTGCGGACCTTAGAAAAAGGTGGTTGCTAGGCTGGTAGCATACGCTAGTTTCGCCATAGCAACAATAGAATGCGATCTCATATTGCCTACTCGCGCACTGAAAACAGCCAGTAGCAACTGGCTTTCGAAGTGATAATGTCAAAGCATGCTTTTTATCGGGCGGGCTGGCTGATTATTGCGTCCTGCGCTTAATTTTAGTTTTCTGGCTCGGGTCGATCCGATTCCTGGGAGACACCCCACAGGACCAACAGAATGCTCAATGTGGGTTGTCCGCCAATTTGATCCATGTCTCAGCGTTGCGGAGTCAGTCACCTGAAGGTGAACCTAAGGCATGCACCTCCTTAAGCTGAGTCAGATAACATCCACACCACATTGTCTCCACCTGTGGCGTCTAAGAACAGCCTTCTGAGTTATGCATAGCCTGAATATCTATAGCAGTCCATTGATACAGGGGCTATCGCACGGGGTTGAAAATACTACACGCCGCTTCGATTTAGACAGTAGAGGTATCTCTTGCCTGTTCCTCCTCTCGATTTCTAAATCCCCAGAAAACTTGCCAACACAACGCAACAAGGGGAATACCGAGGAGGAGAACCCATGTTAACAGCCATAGAGATACCACGGCAATAGAAAAGAGCCAAAATGCTCTGTTCATCTCTTGTAGCTCATGATCGTCTGAAATGTGAGACCAAAGTCGGTCCACCGGAACGGCGAGCACAACTTGCATCGATGAAAGAGCGATAGATACGCTAGCAAATAGGAAGACCAAAGGAAAAGTTGCTCTCTCCATAAATTCGGTAGTGGACCAGTAGGAATTCTCGTAGAACCATCTGGTGCGAGTGCTTTTTGGACAGAAGATCCGGACCGCCCAATTTAATCGCGAGAGACGCAGCTGCCCATAGTGGTAGCGCTTCGCAACACTATCGTCTTCAACAACGCGAAAGTGATTGATAAAGATTGACCATTCGATCCACTCAATATCAGTCGGGATCAGATAAGACTCCTTCGCGATCGCAAAGTCAAGAGGACTCTTGACGAGAAATGCGTATGAGCGCATAAACCCTATCGCAGTCGAGCTATCGAACACTGAAGCATTTGGCTCCTCAATCTTGGGAACAGACGAAGTATTTTCCGATAATGCTCGCTTCTGAGGCTGCAGATACCGTACCCAAAATTCATAGTTCAGCAAACACAGAGGTACAGGCTTAACGTAGATCTTATTTCTATTCCAGATGAGATGGAGTCTCGGGTCTTCGGTTGGGATGATAGCGCGTCCCTTGACCTTTTGCGTATGCAGCGCATCGATATGATGTCCAGATTTCCTTGCAACTAGCCACAGCTGGGCGTACAGTTCATCCAGAAGCGGGGTTGCTAATTCATTGGAAAGTTGATCATGGACCTCATTAGGTAGAAGGCCAACAGCAGGATTTCCTGGTATATATGGTATAGACTTTTCCCCGCTCTGTGGTTGCGAAGAGTCGTCATTCGCGCCAAGTGGATTTCTCAGAAGCTCTCTGTTCAGAGCACACGATGAAGGGAATGGAGCGCTGACGTAAGTAGACATAGCATCTCAACGTGGTCAGGGGCTGGATTGTATATTTCCCGGAACTGCAGATTGCGGAGAGGTCGATATATTGGGATCATGGAATACACAACCCCTATTTGAATTGGGCGGAGTGCATGCTTAGGCACCAATTTTACCGATTGATTTAGCGCCTGCAGTTCAGCCGCAGATGCTTGGATGCACAGCCGAAAACCACACAGCTTTTATCACAGTCGGATAGCTTCTATTTTCCTGCCAACCAGGCAGCTATTCACATCTTTGATTTTGAAGTCATATACGATACGCTTCTGCTGGTTACCGATTCCAACCAACTTCGCCGACCAAAGAGAGGCGACCCATGCGGCCGAGCCCAACCATCAGCTATGAACCAACCCACGACTCTATATCTGCTCACTTTCGCTCTCTCGGTCGCATTCACCTATTATTGGGTCACCAAAAGAATTCCGAGCCGGCTCATCGCTGATCAAGCTCCGAAGTCGAGATTTGAGCTTGTCCCAGTGAAGAGCTACAAGGTGCCCGCGCGTGCTGGAGGGATCGAGTAGGTAGTACAGCCAGTCGAATATCTCCATGTTTCTGACATAAATAGCATCATCTTTGTCCATGGCCTCGGATCCAACCCTGATACGACATGGCGAGCGAGAAAATCCACGAACACTTCACACGCAACCGAGCAAACCCGATCGAACAGTGAGCAATACGTGAACTGGGTCAGCGAATTTCTTCCAAGTGACCTCCCCCCGGAGGTCCGCAAAGATGCTCGCATTTTTTTCTATAACTATGACTCATATTGGAAGAGGGATGCAGTCTATACACGCCTCCAGACCGTCGGTACCCAATTTCTTGAACATATTGACGGGCAGATCCGTCAGTCGAAGCATGTGGGTTGGCAAGTCCCTAAACTTAGGTTCCTTGCTGATTAATCTGCGATAGGAGCAGGGTCGATGCTTGACCTTCGTGGGACATAGCTACGGGGGTCTAGTAGTCAAAGAGGTTAGTGAACTGATATTCCTTTCGATGTATTTTACTAAATTTGATAGGCGCTGGTTCAAGCCAAACGGCGGCGCCAGTTTAACTATGTTATAGAGCAAACAAGAGCGATATTCTTTCTAGGTACACCCCATCGCGGGACTAGCTTTGGCTCCTGGGGTCGGCTTGCAGCATCTGCCTTACACCCGCTAGGATCTAATCCATTGATTCTAGCTAACCTAGAATACGACTCCGTCGTGTTGAGTGATTTACATGAACATTTCATCTCCAGTATACGTGATGATTTGCAAGTGGTCAATTTTTATGAGCAGAGGCCGCTTCATCTTCTCCAAGTATGGTTCTTTCAATGGCAAATATTTGTGAGTAGATCTGGAATAATGCGCCGAACATACTAATATCTAGAAAAGTGCGTTCCTGAGAGCTCGGCCACCTATCAGGGGAACACGGTTAGCAAAATCGGTCTAGCCGTCGATCACTACGGGCTGAACAAGTTCAATTCAAGAAACGAAAGCTATAATATCATCTTATCAAAACTTGCTAGAGTATTGGCACCTTTGGTTCAACCGACGAAGCGCCAATATTCCGTTCCGCTTGAGACAGTACAGACCTTTACTCAGCGTGATCGGCTTTGGAAGGAGCTGGAAGGAAAGCTTCAAATACGGCACGGAAGCGCCAGCGTTCCATTTGCAGTCACTCTACACGGATTAGGGGGGGCAGGTAAATCTCAGTTAGCCCTGAAGTTTACAGAAAGTAATGTCAATCGGTTCAACCCGATACTTTGGATTGATGCAACACGTGAAGAGACTGTCCGATCTAGTTTCATAAGATGCGCTGCGGAAATCGGGCTTCCGGAAGAACAAGAAAAGCAACAGAGCGCGGATCTTGTGGACGACCGCATTATTCAAGGTGTACTTAGATGGCTTGGCGACCGGACCGAAGTGGATGATGAATGGCTAGTTATCGTCGACAACGCCGACGACTTCACTTGGGGCCTCAGGAAGATTATGCCAAAGGGAACACGGGGGAAAATTGTTATTACCAGCCGCGATGACCAAAGTCAAAAGCTGATCGATAGGGGTTGTGAACAAATTCGCGTTGATGTTATGTCGTCTCGGGAAGCGAGAGTAGTTCTCCTGCACCACCTGTCAGATGATATTGACTCGCTGCCAAAGTCTCTGCAAGAGGACTGCGATAAAGTGGCGAACAAGCTTGGATATTTACCACTGGCACTGGATCTTGCCGGTGCATACATTGGTAATAGTATTGCACCCGAAAAAACCGTTACGCAGTATTTGGAAGACTATGAGAAGCATCGTGATGAGCTCTTACAGATGGATCATCTTCGAGGGCTTTCCCCTACGGAGAGAACAGTGTGGACTGTATGGGATACCACCCTGGAGAAAATTGAAAGAGAGTATAGGCAGCTGCAGCCTGGTCTACTATTGACATTTTTGGCACATTTCCAAGGTGCTATTGTCCAGGATGAAATGTTTCGTTTGGCAAGTCTTGGTATGTCTTCTGTCGTCGATGAGTTCGGCGAAGGAGATTCCACTGAGCTCCAGAAGTTTCTTCCGCAAACCGACGGGAAATGGGACAACTTCACGTATCGACATAGCATAGATGTCCTCGCTCGCTACAGCCTGATACAGCGAGTGCACGGAGAGTGGCCTGGTACCATAATGCACAGCCTAGTTCAGTGGCGGGCAATTCATCGCGATCTAAATCAACAATGGCAGTGGTGGTATACCGAATTTGTGCTCGCTGCATGCTCTCAGATCACAAAAGAAGATCACCAGCCAGAGTTTCGTCGGCATCTTGTGATGCATGTTCCAGATGTGAGGAACGTTGATTTGAGCTGCATTAACAACATAGAAATGGGTGAGGATTTCATATGGAGCACACTGGCAAGGGTACACTATGATGAAGGTCATTGGGAAGAGGCCGAGCAGCTCGAGGTGCAGGTGATGGAGTCTCGCAAGACGAAGCTCGGCGAGGACCATCCCGACACCCTGACCAGTATGGCCAACCTGGCGGTGACGTATAGGAATCAGGGCCGATGGGAAGAGGCCGAGCAGCTCGAGGTGCAGGTGATGGAGACTCGCAAGACGAAGCTCGGCGAGGACCATCCCGACACCCTGACCAGTATGGCCAACCTGGCGTCGACGTACAGGAATCAGGGCCGGTGGGAGGAGGCCGAGCAGCTCGAGGTGCAGGTGATGGAGACGAGCAAGACGAAGTTCGGCGAGGACCATCCCGACACCCTGACCAGTATGGCCAACCTGGCGTCGACGTATAGGAATCAGGACCGATGGGAAGAGGCCGAGCAGCTCGAGGTGCAGGTGATGGAGACTCGCAAGACGAAGCTCGGCGAGGACCATCCCGACACCCTGACCAGTCTGGCCAACCTGGCGGTGACGTATAGGAATCAGGGCCGATGGGAAGAGGCCGAGCAGCTATTTGTGCAGGTGAAAGAGACCCGCAAGACGAAGTTCGGCGAGGACCATCCCGACACCCTGACCAGTCTGGCCAACCTGGCGTCGACGTACATGAATCAGGGCCGGTGGGAAGAGGCCGAGCAGCTCGAGGTGCAGGTGATGGAGACGAGCAAGACGAAGCTCGGCGAGGACCATCCCGACACCCTGACCAGTCTGGCCAACCTGGCGTCGACGTACAGGAATCAGGGCCGGTGGGAGGAGGCCGAGCAGCTCGAGGTGCAGGTGATGGAGACTCGCAAGACGAAGTTCGGCGAGGACCATCCCGACACACTGACCAGTATGGCTAATCTCGCTTTCACCCGGAAATCTTCAGGCCACGCTGCCGAAGCCATCAATTTGCTGCGAGATTCCTTGGCCAAGCACAGTCAAACATTTGGCGTAAACCATCCGACTACTTTATCAAATTCTGAAGCATTGCTGGCATGGGAAACGGAGGGCTTAGATATGAATACCTAGATAAGCTAAATGTTTGAACATTACATGTTTATATAGCACTTATTGCTTCTATATTACTTCCCAGAATAATTTTTCCCACTCTATATTGATTTGGTATGCACTATTCAAAGGGATTATACTACAAAAGTGCTGCCAACAGATTGAGGGCCAGCAGAGTCAACGAGCGAGCCAATGGCCAACGACATTCTAGTACTCTATGCAAGAGTATTACGGGCAATTATCGAACCTCCTTTCACGTGATACGGGATTTCAATACGATTCGGTATTATAAACCAAGCTAATCCCGACCTGGCTTAGTGTGTTTCGGGACAGGGTTCGAGAAAGAATCTCTGTGCAAAAGTGGTGAAACCAATTTCGATCCATCCTGTAAAGTGATCACGCCTGTACACTTGACTGTAACTGAGGGGTATCTAGCAGGACCGATCCTGCAGCCGAGTGACTGTATATTGAAGGTATCTCGTGCAAGACTGTTGTTGTGTACCGAGCGGAAAGGAATGGCGGACCCACATGCGGGTGCTCCCGAACCTCCTCGCACAATCACGCGAGGAACGGCAGTGACTGACGCGCCGGAAAACCTTGATTCGACCACCGCGCCACGGACCAGAAGACAGGCTCGCCTCAGCGATGGCTACTCCAACACATCCCGGTCAATTACCGAGGTCACGAGC